>JACXGJ010004494.1:0-45067 GCA_016801105.1 Esox niger
CCTCTCCATCTTTCTCCATTCTTACACCGCCTCATCTGCTTCACCTTTCACCTCTCCATCTTTCTCCATTCGTACACCATCTCATCTGCTTCACCTTTCACCTCTCCATCTTTCTCCATTCTTACACCGCCTCATCTGCTTCACTTTTCACCTCTCCATCTTCCTCCCTTCCTCCACCACCTCTTCAACCTCCTCTGTCCTTATGTCTATAATTTTGTCCCCTTTATGACGCTTATTTTCTCACCCTCACTCCCTTTCTATCTTTCTGAAGTTACTTTTCTTGGAAAATAACATTAAAACATGGAAAATACATTGCTTTCTTTCAGCATTGAACCTTCCAAATGCTCTCTTAAAACATTTAAAGGCCCGACATTCTGTTTACACATGTTATTTCTTCTGGCAATTTGTAGTGTATTACATGAGAATTTACATAACATACATTCAATTTTAATGCAGTAAACTACATTTTCAGATAAACTGTAGTTAAGTAAACTATTTTATATAATGGCTAGCTTTAGCTTTTCGTAGCTTCATTCAGTAAGAAGTAGTTGCCTGGTAGCCTGGTTTAATGTTCATATTTGATCACATCTAATTTTATGTCTAGTGTTAACATTTGCAATGAGTTACCATCAACTGAGCAAAACTATAAATCACGTCTTTTTTAGGACTTGTGATGCCTTGTGTTGAATTAGGGAGACAATGTGCCAGCTGTGAGAGCGATACATTCTGGAGACACTAGGCTACCCACAGAACAGCTGACAAAGCTCTATCTGTCTGTCTGCCATTCTGTCCTGTTGTCTGGCTTCCTTCCTGCCTGTCTGTCAATTGTCTTGTCTGACTGTTCCTTTTCCATTTTTCTGTCTTTCTGTCTGTCCGTCCTTCTATATGTGTGTGAAGACAAGGAGGCATCTGCCAGAATTGGGCCCACCCTGAAAATATACTGATGGTGTAATATCTGAATGTATTTGTGATAGTGTATTATAGATCTAGTATGTGACCACTGAAAGCGATCTGGGCAATCTGTTATTCGCTTTAGAAAGCGTCTTCTCGTAAGGCCATTTGTGGTGATAGCCTGAAAGCTGTCTGTTTAGCCATCAATGCTAACTTCACAGTGTATAGTTATGACAAACTAACAGGTTTGGCTTCTCCCTTTTTGCTGAGATGTTAAGTGAATCACAGTATATGCAAACCAGTGTAATTCCGTGGTATGGAATCAAGCTCTGAATCCAGCCTTATTTGTCTGTGACATGTTCACAGAATTTGGAGTATGAACATGCACTTTGTGGATAGCATCTCGTTCCGCTTTCTGCCTCCATGGCATCCTGTGCAGCCCAGCGGGTGGAACAGGACACCTGCTTCGACAAAGTGGTGGGGTTTGATTCCCACAGGGGACCAGTACAAAAATCATGAACATTTATGAACTCACTAACCGTAAGTTGCTCTGCTAAATGACTTGCATTCCAAAGCCAAACCTTTTATTACTTACATAACGTAACTGCAGTGCATCCGTAGGCAATGGACAAAGCTCAAGCCGGGACACGAATATGCGTGCAATGTGTGGGTGTGTATGCGGGTTTGTGTGGGTGTGTGAGTGATAAACATTTGTGCAGCAGAGTCACTGTTATGGCTTCTTCTATTCAGAGGTCACACAGAACGAGAGAGTGTAGCAGGATGTGGTAAAACATCTCCACTGTCTATACCTGAGAAGGTTTATTTTCTCGTTTCTCACTCTCTCTTTCACTCACTTCCTGTGCCTGGTGTCTGTTTTGCAATAATCCTAGTAGCTTGAGCTCAGAGAGGCAAATTTATGTGTAAATGTATTTCTGTAGAGAAGTGTAGTTTATCACTTTGCATCAACAGAGCAACTGTATAAAGCTGTGTTTTCACTGTTGCCCAATGACACCATGTTTGTTTTGTCAATCAATAGGATCCTGTTGCAGTGATAATGGGGCTGCTGGTATAACAATGTAATTGCATTTTAATGACGCGGGCATCGGTGTTCCAGTTTTACTGCATGAGGACAAAAGGTTAGGTTTAATTTTAGACATTAAGGCTTAGGTTTAATGGTTAAAGATAGTGGTTCAGGTAAGACAATAAAGTTTAGTTAATTGAGGTTGAGGCTATGTTTCGTTTTACAGCTACGTTTAAAGTTAGGGTTAGTTTTAAGGTAAGGTTAGGTAAAAGCTTTTTGTTGTACTAAATTGCCGGACCTCACTTTAATAGTAAAACCTACGTAGGTGTGTGTGTGTGTGTGTGTGCACGTGTGCGTGTGTGGTGGGGGTGTGTGTGTGTGCGTGTGTGTGTGTGTGTGCGTGTGTGTGTGTGCGTGTGTGTGTGTGCGTGTGTGTGTGCGTGTGTGTGCGTGTGTGTGTGTGTGTGTGTGTGTGTATATATAAACATAGCTCAGTCTAAGGCTGCTTTCTGAGGTCTCACTACCGTTAATCCCATCATTCCCTCTTTGTGTTGAAGACAGAGGGCTTGAATTCGGACCAGCCATTCTAATTTGATTTATAGTCCCGATCCATAGAGTCGGCCTGTCTCTGCTGTTGTTGTACCAGTGGAGGCGTGAAGAAATGACTACCATTACTCACGTTTATGGATGTGGCTCACAGGCTGACAAACAAGGGCTTGTTAGCTTTGGCTGAGGTTCAACTCCAAGAGATGCTAACAATTAGGGGTGTATATATACGCCTGGGGTAGGCTTGACAAATGAGGGCCTATTAAGGTCTGCCAGAGGAAAATAAATATTTTCAACCCTTTTAGACGGGGAGTGTAAGGCTTGCATAAATTCAGGCCAAACAGTAAACTACCTTGATAGCAGGAGTTCCCCCCGTTTTGGTGGAAAGGTTAACTAGACTTAGGGAAAAAATGGAGTGCGTTTAGTGGTTAATGAAAAAAGTCATTAAAGAAACATTTTATCTAGAGAGCAAAACAGGGGAACTCCCAAGGGTTTGGGGTATGCCTGTCAGAAACGTGTTGGTGGGTGATGTCAGCTCAGTTCATATAAAGTACCTGTGTGTTATCCTAAGCATGTGATATAGTCGCAGAGTACTGACGTTCAGCAGACAACAGATGAATAGACATAACATGTTGTCATTCACATAAAAAGACACCTCCAACAAAAATAATTGTATCATCTCTAACCTCCCGTCGTAATCTGAAAGACATTTTTGCCGGACCGCGTAAGCGGAGCTGGCTAAGAATAGCGAATGTTTGTTACTGACAGACTGGCTGACTGACTGAGTACCTATTGTTAAATAGTGTAGTGGTTACCGAAGTGGACCTGCAAACTATAGATCCCGTGTTCGGATCTACTCACAGGCAAAGCAATATACGCGTTATGAATTATTCCGTATGGATGAAAACTTCACTGGTTAAACCTTCAGTACCTACATTATAAGAAGTGTGAAATAAAACAGTTTACGGTTATATTGTGACTGTTTCTGGTGGATTTTTGATGTACGCTTCCGTGCATGAGTTTTGGGTCAGGATAGGGAAACACATTTGCTGGCTACAACTTACAGTAGTAATGTTATAGTTAGCCTTAACTAAAACTGTACGGTTATATTGTGACATTTTCTGGCCTGGGAAAGTTCATCTTCAGTCTCGCTAGCAATTGCTAAATTCTTATGAATAGATAGTAGATACTAGTCTATTACTGGCTAATATGCTGTTAAAATGACAAGTGGGCAAAAGCAGTACAGTTCATAGATGATATGATGGCGGTACATTTAATAAGAAAAGTTTATAAGAAAAGTCAGTTTAACACAATGCACAATGGTGTCTAGCAATTGCTGGAACGTGTAATGCTGTGGCTTAGTGGATGACTTAGGTCTCCCTCTTATGTAGGAGACCTAAGTTCGAATAAATTCAAATCTAATTTATTTAATGAAGCCCTTTTTAGAGCCTCTTCAAGGCTTTATTTCCGCAGTTTTTTGTGAGTTTGGTACACATCCGGAGGAAAGGGAGCAATTTATTATGTTCAACATTGGCTGACCTATAACGGAAAATTGCTCTTTTAGTAATTTTGTCTAGCTGACAATTTGTGGGTTCAGAAATCATTACAAATTTAGTGAATGTGTCGAGTGATACAGGATCAAAAAGTTCCAGTGTCCCCATTGATACGTCAGGGAGGTTCAGGACATTCTCAGGAAAACTGAAATTTTGGGGACTATAATTATTTAAGGAAGAGTCAGTTATTTGTTTACTAATAGTAATGATCTTTTCATCAAAGAAGTTCATGTATTTATTACAGCTAAAGTGAGCAACAACATTTTCAAATCTTATTTGTGTCCCGCAATAAAACTACGGTTATACATTATTGCAACTATTTCTGGTAATTTCCACGATGCTCTCGTCTTCTCACTTGACGAAAAAGTTTGTTATCTTCACCTTTATTGTTAGTTATTGCATCAATGTCATTCAGAAATGAAAGAAAAAGGTATGTTTTTATGCAATGAAATGAAATAGCTTTGGCAGACTCGTTCAATTCTTGACCATTCCAGTAAGTTAGTAAATACTGATAAAGCCAATTCCTTTCAAATACGCTGTTAAAACAGCCAGTGGCAAACACTATACAGTTCATAAATGCTATTTGTGGGGGAGGTAAACTTAGTGAGAAACATTAGCATGTTTAACTGTTTCAATATCATTCACAAACGGCCAATTTGCTGTGGAAACGGCCAGTGGCAAAAGAGGATTTGTTCAGGGTATATACAAGAGGCCATACTGACACCCATCAAATTCACAGATCTGTGGTGCAGTGGTTAACAAACCAGCCTTCTTTGGATGACCTGGGTTTGACTCTCGAGAGGGCAACACTTTCTATTGTAGGCCAGCTGAACTAGGTGTGCCTGGTTTCTTGTTTCCGACACTATTAAAAACTACATGTCTGATCGCTACTTCAAACAATAAGCTTCAGGTGACGCCCCACCCCCAAATATGACCACTGTCACACCTTTCAACAGAAAACGTTAAATACCTAACTTAGCTGTGTTTTACGATGTACTGTTCAGAAATCCTGGTAGCATTTTTGGCTTCTTTTAAGGCGGAGCAAATTTGACTAAAAATGCTTAATTCCCTTTTGCATTCGGGTCATCCAGGATCCAAGCAACATACAGTCAGTGTAATCAAGTTAAGTAGATTAAAAAACTAAATATCACACTGATCAACATCGGTTTGACAGTTATAAGTCAAAATAAGACTATCTGCCATCAGAGCAGTTGATGTTTTCATATCAGTTGTTATAGTAGATTGTATTTTGGGTATTTCTTGTATAATTGCTTGTTAGACAGTAGTAAAAGCTTTTCCCCTGACAACTTTATTTAAATGCAGCTACTCTGCGTCTCATTCATGGGTCCATAAATATATACATTTAAATCCAGATCCCCTTTAACTTCTGTCTGAACCGTTCTTTTCTCTTAGATTACCTCTGAGTGAGTGAGACCACTTCACCATTCCCTGCTTTTCATATTCTCTTTACCATTGTTGTCTTGAACTCTAGCCTTGGTGGCCAAATGTGTTTGTTGACCGTCCTCCTGAGCCCACTCCGCCGCTTGATGGTCCCCTCTGTCAGCTAGCGCTGTGGAAGTCACTGACGTCTGGGGTCCAATGCGTGACCAGGCCCGGATCAGCATAGTGGAATGGCCTGCCATCAGCCTAAAGGAGGCGACATTTGGCCCTTTTATTGGACATAATCGATGTGCAGCAAATATAAAGGAGGTGCTGGGCGCCAAGACTTGGGTGGCGTGGCAAGCATCTAAATCAAGGCGAGCTGTTTGACAACAATGCATGATTGAACGTGATCTGAAACCTTTTGCGCTTTCAAGACTCTTTTACACTGATGTCAGAGCAAGTGCAACAGCAACAGCAGCAGTGCGTGATCTGAGGTGTGAGCTTTTTTTCACATCCGGTGCGATATCAGGCTCGGTGTCCATCTGTGTCAAAACCCTCTCCAATTTCACAGGAACCTATCAAAGCTATCCACATTACAAGACTGGCGACATGGAAAGATGAAACCTTTGGTGTTCCTTTCAATCCTCCTCTTCCATACGTTTCAAATGCCCTGTGGGCGTCAGGTAGCTTTGGTTTCCAAAATCCACATCACAGTCCAGACGCACGTATGCGCGGGCACAGTGTAACACAGTGAACAAACAACAACACATCGCACTCGTCCAAGACGGATTAAGGTAGAGATTAGTCAAAGTAACCTGTCAGAGCTTCACCCATTCATTACTGAAGATCCCAGAGCACGTAAACAACAGTTTGTATCTGAGAACCATCAACACAGCAGGTAGAAAACCAGCAATCATCCTTCATGAGGACTGAACATGTGGCAAGTCAGCCTGAAATCTCTCACCCCTGGATAACTTGACAAATGTCCTCATGGGTGTAAATCAAGGACTGTCTTTGTGAACGTAACTTGTTTCCTCCTTGTTTTCTACTTTAACTAACAGTCAGCCTTAAATGTAGCTTAATAATTGGCCGAGTGTGTTCACCCACTGAAAAATACTTTAAAACTAAAGACACAGATCAAAAATGCTTGACAGATCATTTGCACTGTTAGTTTTCTAGAGACATGTGTCCAAAAATCCTCGTCCATGTCATGTCTCTTCTTGTTGATACCACACTCAGCATACATTATGTAAACTGTTCCCCAACAGTATTCCAGCCAGCCTGTCCGGTGGTGTCTGTCCATAACACTACCTCAGCCGCAATAATTCACCCTCTGTTGAAAAACAACCAGAACAGAGAAAACAAGTTGCAATGTTTCTTCTTTTAGACTGAAGGGAAAGGTCTCAGTTGTTTATCAAGGGAAAATATCTGCACTTAACTACTCCATGAGGGCCTCTGAGGGGACTCATAAATGAACAACAGTAGATCCCTATCAACCAGCATGTCACAGGGTCTTTGCCTGGGGAGAAAAACACTTACATAACAAATATTTCTTTTTAACAGACCCTAGAGCATCAAAAAGTAGAGGAAAAGAAAGGAGAAAGAACATTCTGATTGCATGCTCAAAAGGCTGTGTCACTGACTTGAGGCTGGTGTTAACTAAGTGTGCTTGCTCGTGTGAGTACATCTCGGGCCTTCACAGTCGATGTGAATCTAGTCGTCTTCTCGCTGACGGCGACGTGTCCATCTACAGGTTGACTGGAGGCCTGGTCAAAACAAACGGGAACTGAACGCAGACCATACGGAGAAGTCGTTGGTTGACCCCGCACCCCCTTGGGAGTGACTGTTGGTTGGGTTGGATCGTTGACCTTTCCAATGGACCGTCATCTCCCACAGTCACAGAAAGGGGCACAGCGCCACCTTGACCAAAAAGAAGACACACCAACGTGTGTGAAAGGAAACAACGTACTGGTCACTACTGATCCGGCCAAACGTCACATTCATCCTCGTCTCTGTTTCTGTCTGGTTTTGGTCGGTGTCGGTACACTGTAGGGCTGGCCTGCAAGGTGTTGTACGTTCACAGATAGAGTGGTCGCTGCCGCCTGTCATCCATGGAGATCCCATATCAGGGCTAGAAGGCAAGATAAAAATGATCCTCCAGTCGGAGAAGGGCGGCCTAAATAGGTCAATCATGACCAAAAGCACCCGCTACTTGAAAAGTTGATTTGCGCATCGGCCCTCTGTATCCCACAGAGACCAAGCAGACTCCCCACATCTACCAAACTGTAAACTAAATAGCTGCAACATTCTGAACTTCAAAGTGCTATGTGTCGCTGGACCTGTTAATGATTACATTAACTGTAATTCAAGTAAAATTGTCTGTCAACTCACATATTGTATGTTCCCTAGCTATATATACTGCTAGCTCACGATCAACAGTTACTAAGAATCGGATTCTGATTCGATGTGGTCACGTAAGACTAACCGATGATTGCAAGTTGACCTTTATTTTGCTATAAGCAGTGTAGCCTACGTACATAGCTAAGAATTCAGATTTCCCCCTGATAACGCTAGAAATGTCCTCTAAAGCACATTAGGAACATAAAATTGACACCTTATCTATTGGAACAAATCCAAAATGTACAAATTATTTTTGTTAAACAAAAGCAGTGTTTTTGATTTTACTGGCAACCAGCATGACTTTGTCCCAGTCCTGTGGAAAAGTCCCTTGAATCCATCTTTTTTATGTCAGCTGAACTGCAGGCTGGCAGGCTAATTCACTGGTATGTGTTTTCATTAGGTCTCGACGGCAGATTGGAGCCCCCTCGCTAACGTGGCCTGTCTGAACTCTAACCTACGTTTTACACAGAAGGGATTGATATTGGGGTCAAGGCTTTGGGATATGCCCAGCCCAGACTGAAGTTACCCATTTGAGGAGACAGGAAGCAGTATTAAAGGATTACATAACCCCAGAACTGTCAGTCAACAACGACTTCGCACACTGGCCTTCTGGAATGTCTGCTACTCAATAGGCCACTCTATTCACCACACTGCTTGTGGCATCACAAATTAGTTTGGCTATGGCAACCGTCATATGTCTGGGCCGTGGTTGATAAAAGGTTGACATGGGAGGGACGTGCTCCACGCCGGTGGTGATAATACTTCAGACGTATTCAGTGGTCAAACGGTGACCAATAACAGTTGCCTGCATTTTATATTTGGTTTTGATATTTCATTAAGTCATTTTGCACATGTTTGTTTCCAGAGTACCTTGCAGGCGCATTTTCAGTTAAATAACTTGCAAGCCAGATTATAATTTGTTTGTCGTTTTAAGTTTTGTGGGGATCCAACCAGTTAACTTTCCATTAGCCCAAAAGTCCGGGCATGTGGTTATGCTGTCGCATTCTATTGTTTTGTGCTTAACTGCTCACATATTCCTCGCTCTGTATTGACACAGGGCAAAGTGGTTGGGTAATATATCTTGTGCAAAAACAAAGCATTTCCCAATTTCCAGACCATTATGATGTTATTGCCTTACCGTGTTCCACATCGACAGCAGCAGCGGTTCCTTCGCATTCAGCTCCAACAGATGCCTGCAGGCTGGAATAAGTGGTTTGATAAGGGTCAACATGGCACCTTTCCACATGTGGTCTATGCACTCACCACAACACCATTTGTCAAGTGAGGTCATAACCCCAACCTTCAATTCCACACCCATGCTGCCTTTTCGTCAGGAATGTGCCTCAACTGTGAAGGAGAACTTTCCCCTGTACAAAATGAGCATCTCTGTCTGGAGAAATCCCCCCCAATGCAGCGGCCTGCGGCCTAACATCGGCCTCCGGGTCAGGCCTGACTTCAGCAAGCCTCTGGAGTCTAAGTGACACATTTCTCAAGGGAGGAAGCTCAGTTTAGCCCTGGTGTTTCGGCAGCACAGGCCAACTCACCCTGCTCTGCTCTACTGCCTGTCGTAAACACCAATTACCTAATGAGAAGAACTGAATTCCTGCCATGCCTGCTGCCCAAATTACTGTCTTCGTTTGGGTCTCCGCTGGGGCTACCCAGTGATAGGGGTTAAGTAGCAGTGTTTTTAACTTATTCTGGGTGCTTGTGAAATTGTGTCATTGTAAAGTAAATGGGAAACAGATCCTTGATGACTTATCCACTTTTTAAGTTATTTTGAACATTATCATTATTTCTGGGTAAAGAATATTTTCTGGACATGGCAGTGGCAGATTCTACTCTGAATGTTTTTTGTTTTGATCTTTCTTTTGTGCAGTCTGCCAACAGATGGATGTGTTGTGCATTCTTGCCCAATGACTGTCAGCCAGACAGTACTGCCATGAAGTGTGCCACTCCCAGAGGTTTATAGATGGTGTTCATTGCCCAGGTAACCAACGGGCAAAACTCAAAACACAACCCACACAAAATACCTGCAAATGCATCCAAGCATGTAGTTACAAGCTTGAAGTTGTCATCACATGCAAAGAATATGGGACCAAATTCTTAACTTTTGAGCAATTTAATACGGTTTTTGCTGCTGATTAATCTGTAGTTGTCCATTATTCTTGCAGCAAATACATTGAATGTTGCATTAAATTTGCTTTGTTTTTTCCAAGATTCCTGTATCTATCAAGAGGACTTAAACTAAATCGGAAAACCTTGTCGGTCAAATGTATGTAGACATTCAGAATATACTGTATGCGTATACATTTTCCCTACCTGTTGAATACCATCCCGATTGTCAGCAGTCTAGTAGACTAGTGTGCGCTTAGACTTTAGACCTGCCTCTTAAACAAAGCAATTGGCTCTCATGGAGCACCGTCACTAAAATAGGCTGGCTCTGCGACAGAGCTCGTGGTTGGGACTGTTTAATCTACAAGCAAACCATCATTTAGTGCTTGATTACAACCGTGTGCGTAACAGTTTCTCATATTTCTTGTCAGTCTTTTGAGGGCACCGAATTCACCTGGGAATTGTTTTAAGCTGAGAGATTGGTATTTCTGCGTTTTTCTTTTCGCCTATTCTCCATAGTTTTGTCATGAAATTTATTTAAAATTAGGCTATAGTGCAGCAAATATATCACCTCTGTCAAGGAAATCCGTTGTATCATCTCTGCAATCGGACTGCAATGCCAGACCCAATGATGAACAAGAACGGAATGGTGTCAAACATTCACACGAGAATTAGGACCGATCCATTTACTAGCAATTATGAGTTGCTTGGCAGAGAACTGGGCAGGTAAGTCGGATAATTTATGTTATAGACTAGTACGTTCCGATCAAGAAATATGCATACTTCAGTTCGAAACAAACAGGTTTAGTCCGTAAATGGTTGATTCCTTGTAATCCACTAAAGAGAGCAATTACATATACGAAATTGCTGGCGTTTTTCGCTTGCACGTGTGAACGGGAATAAGGGAACATTCTATCGGTTCGTTCCAATCCGGATAAGCAGCGCTGGTACTACCTCGTAGAACGAAGCGCTGTCCGTGCTGGGCTCGAGCAGCGTTTCTGAAATTGTTTTGGTGTTGCAGATTATTTTGTATGCTGAAAATACATGACTAAAATGTATAGGACCTGGAAGAATAAGCTCTATTGAATTTGGTCAAATGTTTATACTGCGCAATGGACACTCATTTTTATGTCGATACATTTGAAAGGTGTTACTTTGTTACGCGGGCATGAAGGCGCATACGATTATACTCAGGCATGATTCAATTTTAAATGTTCTTTCTTTGCTGATTTCAAATCATATAATAATTACCTGTTTTGATCAATGGCATACTAATCAACGTTTAATTTTAGATGGACTGTGAACGTCACTTAATAAAAAATAAAAAAGACATGTTCATCATACAACACCAGCACAAACACTATCTTAGCGTTAAGTGGTGGAGTTTAAGTCTTGTCTGTTACATATTCATTTGCAGTGCATTATGTCCCTTTTATTTTGAATTGACATTGGAGGAAAATGCAACCAAACCTTCTCTGAATGTAAACCTAAATCTCTATTTCTCACCTCAATTGGGTCACTGCTTTGGGAGACCCTCATTGGCTCCTTTGCACTGGTTAATATGTGAAGCATTTTACCGAGCCCAGTACTGTTCGCCTAGCTACGCCTAGTGCTGTTAGCCTAACATACACTCTCACTTGCAAGTACCATATGTGAATGGGACTGGACATGGTATCTATCTCTCACTGCTCTGCTTTCTCTCTTGATTTCAACCATCCAAGGAATAACTGGCACATATACTAAGTTATTTAGACAGGAAGAGATATTTGTTATTCTTCTCTGGGGGTTTTTAAGCATTGAGGCCATGGCTACTGCTTCCATGGTTTGTTACAGTGGGCCATTTTCCAATTAGCCTGTTTTTCCCTGGGGGTCAGAGTCAGAGGGTTGACATGCCAATTAACGTTCGTCCCTCCCCTCCCTCGTCCTGCCCCAGACCCCTGTTGTTCTCCACAGACCGAGTGTGACCTTCCATGCAGTTGAGACCAGACATGCATACCAAGGGTTAGACTCAGAGCTGTTAAACTGTCATTGAAGAACCAGTGACCAGGCTGCTTCTCACCTAGGTCTAATAGACACACATGGAAAGTGTTAAATGGTCAATAATCATCTGAACGTGGGTAATTGTATGGCTCCGCATGAGATGGAAAATCCACCTGTCCTTAGAAACCCAATGGGTAAAGCGACAACGGTGGGTGTTTGCGTTTGCTCTGTTTCTGAGATGGGCTGCATCCAGGTGGGTTACATCGTCATTAACTGCTGGTTGGTAGCAGCGAGATTTTCCTGCTAGAAGCGCTGGACCAGCAGCCATGACTGGGTCGGGTTGTCTGTTGGGAGTTAGCGGAAAGCCCCGCTCAGCAACCCTTCTGTCTTTATCCTCTCTCTTCCGCATCCTTCTTCCATTACACCCTCGTCCCCACAACATCCTGTGATCTGGCCTCATAAATCCCAGGAATGGGGAGCTGTTGGATGCCAGGGATACAGCTTGTCAGTATTAGATGGCCAGCCTTTGTGTTCAACCTCCGGCTCTCTGTCGCTCTCTATCCTAAGGCCTTGGTAAACCCGCTAGAGCTGATTGCCCTTGTAACACCTTTGATGGCTAACGTAGTCAAACGATTCATCCCTAAATGGATGCCGTCTAACTTTTGACATGTGTGTGTGTGTGTGTGTGTGTGTGTCTTGAGGAACAGGAAGAGGAGACCAGCGTCTACTGTCTGTGAAGCAGCTGAAGTCTGGCAGCTGTCTGTGCTCCTCAGACCTGTCCTCTGAGAATCACAGGGGAAACGGGTTGCTCAGATCTATTCCAGCGTTGCCTGGCCTTTGCGAATCCTCCTGATCTCACAAGCTTGTTTCGCTTGCGCACACGGCTGTAATCAGTCTGGTCATTTCAAGACTATCAAATCCACCACAATTAGTCACGGTCTCTGTGACTCTGGGTGTCTGTGAATGTACATAACTGACTGAATGCTTCCTTCTATGGTTCTCTAGAAGATGGTGATGCCATCACACATGCAGACGTGACATCACAAGCGTCTGTCTGCAAAATGAAGTGTTGGTGTGTCCTTGTAATTAGCCTGTTGATTTGGTGATTGGGATTAACCCAGCGCCTTCAAGACAGCCTTGAATGTTATTCCTGTACACATACCACATATACCTGTGCTGTGGTCCTATGCATGGTACTACTTTAGCAAGACCAAATGTGAAAACCGCAGGCTAATGACGGTCGTGTATGGCGACCTTTGACCTGTTGTCACCAACGTGAAACGCCTCATGTTGCTCCTCAGGAGAGCACAAGGTCGTCTATGCAGTTCTCGTGTGCCGAACTAGCTGTTCTGAACTTGGGGAATTGGCTAATTAAAGAAGAAAGGCTTAGAGTTTGTTTTTTTGCCTTTTCATTTGGGTCAGTGGGACTGGGAACCAGTGAGAGTGAAGGGGGATGGTGGGAACTGCCCATAGGGAATGGTCTGGTGGCAGCTAACCTATCCCAGAGAACCTGCAGGCCTTCCTTCATAACACAGACAGCCTGGCAGAAAGCGTGTGTGGAAAATAAGTGACATAAAGCTGACTGGATCTCTTCATTCACACTCCTATTTTATTTTACAGTCCTGTGACTCTAAAGCAGTCTGATGTCAACGTGGCAGAAACAGTCATCTGCAGAATGGAGTCAGTGAAGGCCAAAAAAAATCACCAACAACTTCGGTAGCAGCAAGAAAAGATAGCTGTGAGGTTGCAGCTTTCATTTTTTTCAGGGGTTGTCAGGGCTCCAGCGTGGCTGTAGCTGCCAGGACCCCCTGCCCTGCTCCTCTAGTCCAGCCACAGTGTGGTGGGTGGTCCCAGTGCCCGGGGGTGCTCTGGTTGCTGGTCAGCCTGTAGAGGCCTTTGTGAGGCTGTCTGAGGAGATGCAGAATCTGGCCAAAGGTCTGGCCGGAGGCGTTTGGGAATTCCATTTGTCCCCTGGTGCTGTCAGCTGTAAGAATGGGAAGTGGACAGGGCTCCCGTTCAGTGACAGAATGGTGTTTGTAGAAGGTTGGACACAGTGGGGCATTTCTACGCATGGGATTTCCTGGCCACACCCGTAGCCTGAACCAGAACACCTATGCTGAATCCACCAAGCCATGCTAACAGAATGGTTGGATGGTATTCTAAAATTGTTGTTGTTCCTTCCTCTTTTCTCTCTTTGTGGGTGGAGCTTGTGGACAGACAAGAAACCCAGCTGTTGCACTCTGCTCTGATATGTTGACTTTTAAAGAGGTCTTATCGGCCCTCTGCCCATACAGCCACTTGGGCCCAACTGTCCGTCTTATCTCCTGCTTGTCAGGCCCTCCACACTGGGGGATGAGGTAAAATGTGCCATTTGAGGAGAGCAAGCCAATTAGGCATCTTTTACATATCAGTTCTATAACATAACATTGGTTGGTAGCTCAATGTGTAGCTGTTTTACTATGCCACCTCTTTTGTTCTCTGGTTGATACTTTCGAATAGTGCCTTTGTGGTCTTCCAGTAACCTATGCTGCCCACCTGTTGCACTCGATGTTTCGTTCTGTACATCAAGTAGCGTCTTAACTCTTTGGAGTGATGTAGTTGCTGTTTCTCCCATCCCTAGATGAAGACAACCAAGTCAAATGTGAAAACCTGGCGTAAACGAAACGCGTCCGCTACAAATGCTCATGGTCATTCTGTTTGGTCAACAGATCTCACTGTGTTTCTGTTCCCAGGGGGAAGTTTGCTGTGGTGAAAAAGTGTGTCGAGAAGGCGACCGGGAAGGAGCATGCCGCCAAGTTCTTAAGAAAGCGCCGGAAGGGCGAAGACTGTCGTCTGGACATCCTCAACGAGATTGCTGTCCTGGAGTCTGCCAAGGTTAACCCGTACGTGGTGGCGCTGCACGAGGTCTACGAGACCAACTCGGACATCATTCTGGTTCTGGAGTGGTGAGTGAACATGAAAAGTGTGTGTGTGTGTGTGTGTGTGTGCGTGCAGTATGGGCATTTCTTATTGGGTCTTTGCACTCATCCACCCTTTAAGGTTCATCTAGATGGGGGAATGGCTAGATGGCATCATTGTTCAAACTTCATGGGGGACATGAAAACGGCAGCCATTAGGTACTCTGAAGTGGATAAAGGGCCTAATTTCCCCAAATCACAAACTGTCCCTTTAAACTGTATTTGCATGTTGATGCTTAACCACAACTCAGCACTGCCAGGAAAAACGGGAGAACATGATAAGATTTCTAATGAGGGGGGGAAACAAGAAACCATTAGGCGCCGTTTATCCCAAAAACATTCCTTTGCTAGTTTTTTTTGTCTGCATCATTTTGAGGGGATTTGATTGACATGGTTGCCTCAAGCAAAGTCTTTTTTTCCCCTTCCTTTTAATATATGTGTTTTCTAAATGAATGTGTACAAAAATTTGCTCTTGCGCAGACAGGATGTTCAGTGACAGGAACGTCAGTATTTGGGTTTTCTTCAGAAACTGTAGATCACATATCCGGTGTAACTCGCATCAACTTCCCCTGTTGCACGCTTTCTGCTGAGGTTGTGCCTGTGTGTCGCTCAAGTGTTTCTCACCTTAGAAAACAGCTGCACGCACACAGACGCCACATGCATTTGCCTGCCTGAACCTTATAACCTTATAAGGAAATTAAAACTCCACTGTGCCTGGCTGTGGTGCTAATCGCTGGGGCCACAGCACCTCCAATTTCTGGTAAGCTTGCTGATTGTGTCAGTGTGCACAGAGGATGTACGTGGATCAAAGTGCTCAACCTAGGAGTCTACTCACAATGAGAATTGCATTTCACGTCATACGTTTCAGTGTGTTTGTTTCGCAAGGCTCAAAACCGCCTGTTTTATCCAGACCCGGGTGCACCGGTCAGTGGGTCGGGACGGTAGGAAAAGACGCCTCTGGTCTGGTGTCGCATTACCCCCATCTAGCGCTTGCGTCATGGCTGACTGTTCTCCATGAGCTTTCTGCTAATGAGCGTGCTCATTCCAATTAGGATCCAGGGTTATGGGCACCCTTGTTGTTTCCCTGGCCCAGACAACACCACACCGACACCAGGCGTTTCATCTGGACTACCGAACGACCGTGTCCTCTCTTCACTCTGGTCTAGTCTGGAACCGAGCCCAGCGTGAATCCGCCCATTCCCATCCCAGTCATGGAATGCTCATGCGGAACAAAGGGTCCCCTGGAGGGGACGAGTTAGGAGGGGTCTGTATTGGACTTCGGACCGACGTGTGAAAGGAAGTAGAGCAATGCATTCCCCCACGGGGGGTGCCCGTGCAGAACATTATATAGGTGTGTGCAACTGCTGTCCGGCAGGGTGACACCACTTCCCTTTCTAATCGGAGACTTATTGACACCCGAGCTGCCCTCAGTGGGGGCAATCAACCAGTTGTCCTGGTTGCGAAGCTCCCACCTAACGTGGTAGTCCACATCCATGGGCGCTGCTGACTTTGGCCTGTGTTTGGTGCTCGTCAGCCTTTTGGCTGTTAAAGGGCTCTCCGACCTCAGCGTGGGCTGGATTCGCTGCAAACCAGAGAGAATCGTTTTCCATTTCCTGTGGGTTTACGCAAAAGTAGCACACGTAAATGCGCGCACGCAACCATAAGAGCACACGCTCGCAGCACAAACACACACATTGGCACATTTGTCTGCACATAACCACAACCACATCCCTTCGCAGTTGCAGCGTATGAGAAATAGAATCGAGGAACCAAGTTGTCATCATCTCTGTAAGTTTAAACACAGTCTGTGTGACCACCACAAACCTCACAATAATGACTAGCCTGAACGAAAACGCCGATGAGAAATGAACCTGCATCATCTCTGCGTAGAACGCATTCCGGTGGTCGAATCATGAACGGTTTCCCACTCTTAGGTCGCAGCCCATGGCCTGAGTGTCATGGCGGTGAATAATTACAAGAAATCCATTTCTGAAGTGGTCCTTCAGTATATCCAGCTCGTGTTCTTCCTATCTGTGTTTGTATTCTTGTACTGTAACAGCAAGCCATGGAGTTACCAGAAATCCAAAAACAAGCCTTAAGGATGAGCAATTAGAAATGTTTGTCATACTGGAAATTGGTATGCGGGTGCATTTTTACTGGTCCCCATTGTTTGTTTCTGATCATACATAAGTTGGACCTTGAAAGACCACTAACCTAATGGTAAGGTCTTTCAAGGTCACAATGTACACCCTGTGATGGCTGATGTATGTTATTTTTTTTAATCATCTTAGCTTAAAAGATGTAATCTCTGAAGGGATGTTGTTAATGCTGAATGGGCACAAAATAGGAAAAAAATTGACTTGAGCTAAGCATAAGTTAGTAAGACCTTGTTGAGCAATATTGGTGCTTGTTTGGAAACACCTTCTCTGTCAAGTGTGTGCTTGCCGTGACTCTGTTCACTCTGCAAACCTTCTGAATGAAGTCATTTTTTGAAACACTGGCAACAGGTAAAGTAAAAGATGTTTGGTCCGCTCAGTTTGTAACCTCCTGCTTTTAGGAACAGAGAACTGTGCTGAGATGAGCCGTTTTTATTGTTACTAAGGTTTGCAGAATGTTGGCCCACTGCGATCTCACTTCATTGGCTTCCACTGCCCAGCCACTGGGCGGCTTCTTAGCTTGGAGTGGAAATTACGGCATAATGCTTCAGATTTATGTTCTACCAGTGGGCTGTTTGGCTTTGGTCCAACTGTTGGTCCAACTCTCAATCACTAGATATTTGTTGATCATCCGGCAGAGAATACAACATGCCCTATACTGAAGAGGTTCTGAACTCATGACCTTTAAGTAAACTCTGAGGTCACTTCAGATAAGAACCACTAAATTCTAACCAGTCACATGCAATCGGATCACCTTGGGAATGGGAGTGAGACCCACAGATTGTTCGGCCAATCATAACTTTAGAGTAGCTTTAAAGCTTTACAGTATGTTTATAAAAATATCACTTTGACTTTCTCAAGATGGATCTTTCTGTGCTGAGAGAGTCATTAATAGGGTTATTTTTTATAAAACTGCCCTGATCTGTTTTTCAGCCCTTTTTAATTGGAAAGAGGGAGAAGTTTGTTTTCTCATTCCACTCTTTCATCTCAAGTCTGCTTTCATATCCACATCAAAAGATCCCAAAATTAAGTGTCTTTACTCTCATCTGACATCTGAACTCTCACCTCCAGTACATGTCTGCAATTAATCTTCTACATAATCCTTCAAATTAGAAACTAATTCGGAATAGTGTATTTGATAGATGTCCACTGTCTAACAGACATGGGCTGGCTTGCATAAGCACTTGTCGGTCTTCTCTTCCATTTTGGTCTTGAACCCCCCCCACCTCCCCCATCTGAATGCTGCCACCATCCTGGCCTTGTGAGAAGACATCGGTAGGAGGCTTTGAGATTGCATCAGTGTGTCCTCTGTTTGGTAGCTGGCCAGCAGCAGTGGAATACCAGTGCCTGGAGATATTATGCCAAAGCAGACCAGGTTGGGTGGTGAGCCTGCAATTCAGATCGTTACCCTAGTGGCCTGTAGGCGACGGCTGATTGGACTTTCCTGGATGGGACGCTGCACACTTCTTTTTCTAGCGTTTTAAATGGATGGAAATGTGTTGAGTGACTCATTCCTGCCGCTGACTGACAAGGGGGAAAGATGGATCCACTGCGACAGAGCGAGGCATTGGGCGATACGGACATGGACTCCTGAAATTATAGACGTGCTCTGAAAGTATCTTACTTCAGTATTTTATATTGCTGTACTGGATGGTTCTTGTTATTATACAAATCCTTCTTGCCTCCGTCCAGATGAGTTTGACAAGGTAATCAAACGGCATTGTTGTTTGCGCTGACTGGTAATTACTTGGAACAGAAAAGTAAGAGGTTGGCTAATTACCCATATTTGACTAATTTGAAGAAATGCGGTCCAGTTGAGACCTAACACGTGGAACTGTGTACAGTGCAATAATGACAGGCTCAATGTGTTTGCTTATTGTAGTCATGCAGTTGTCAACAATCATAAATCCAAGTTGTGCTTCCAACCACACAGGCATGTCTCCGGTTTCCTCTGAACGGAGGCCTGCCGGGATCATTTTGCCTGGGCTCCCTGCTGTGACTTCCCCGGGTTTGTCTTCAGTCTGGCCCTCCATTCCCCCCAGCAGTCTTCCACAAGATCCCTTTTTGGATGTTCCGAATGGCTTTGGGGTTTTTTCCGCAGGTGGGGTGAGGGATAGGTCAAAAGAGACCTGGCTGACATTAAATGTTCAGAACCCCAAGCTAAGGGGGATTATATAGGCTGTGGGGGATATCCAGAAAGAAATCCTGAAAAACAGAATCTTCTATTTTTACAGCTGACAATGAAGTGTGGTGGGTTATGTAACAGTCCTAGCCGAGGCACTGGTTGCAGATGCCTTTCTCTCAAGATAAAAGGCATGTGTGCATACTAAATCCCCCCACACATGGCTCTGCTTTTTGGGGTAGCCGTCCCCGTCCAGGCTTTTGATCTGCTTTAGAGAAATCATTCAGCAGAAATTCACCATGCCCTGTGTGGTGGCGATGGCTTACCATTGTATAAAAGCATGAGGAGGATTGACGAGTAAGGAATTTGCCTGATTTCCCTACAAAACAAGAAGTAATTAGCCAGTCTGTTTTCAAAGTGGATCCAAAAAATAGGATAATCTCCCATAATCCTCTAGCAGCTAGGAGTGGCTGCCCAGGTCGGCTAGACTCCCAACCCATGGGGAGAAACGTAGCCGTGTATGGGTATTATCCCCGCAATTTACTGTACTACACTAATGTGAAACTCTGGGATCATTTCAGTGTGCTGACACTAAGTCTCAAATCTTTCTCTAACTATTCATTATGCTACTGGGATCTTAGTTCATTCATTATACCCTTGTCATTGTCCCCATCTTTTTGTGTGTGTGCGTGCACATGCTAAATTTTCCAGAGACCTATCGAAGAAGACTTGAGATGCTGGGTAATTTAGTTGACTAAATTTGCAGATATCAATAGGTTGAGACACCACCTTCTGAGGTAGCCTGCACCACATTCCTGGAAGAGACCCCCTGGAAATTTTGCAAGTGTGAAGAGAATTCTGTCAGAACTCCAAGTTTCTGTGCAGTGCACAAATCTTGATTTTCCTATAAACAAGCCCTAACTTGGGTCTCTATATTTTTAGTTGTTAAGCTCACAGTGGAGTTCACATGGGCACATTGGGTCACCCAATTTCTTCACTTATAAATATTTTGCGGGGGTCCTCCCAGATGGCATATTGATCTAAAGTACTCAATTTTTTTGTAGCACCAATATGAGTCCCAGACTAGCTTCAAGCATTCACTATTGCCTACTGATGATTGTCTGAGAACTCCCATGGGCAAAGCAGATTGGTCAGCTTTGTCTGGGAAAGGGGGAAGGCATTGTTCTTCAGTCTGCTCGTTGATCAGCGATGCTCTCCGGTGGCTCCGGCTGTGCAAAGATAATTGGGGTTGTATTGACTTCGCATGATATTCTGGTTGAAAGAGTAAAATGCCTATAAGGAAACCTTGTTGTGATCTTCAACTCTCCCGTATCCATTGGTGCTCATTGCGGTGAGACTGGTCCTTAGATACAATTGGATATGATGAAATTTGGGAAGGGAGAAGAGAGGTAAAATCAATTTGGTTATCTTTTGAGTGGAATTGTTGCAACCCCACAGACGGGAGTCACATGTTATGTGTGTGGATGAGGACCACAGACCCTGTTCCTTGGTCACAGTAAAACAACAACCATAACACACATCTTAAACTCAGTGTTTACTGTGATTAAGATTACAGGATAGCGGTGGGATTGTTTGTTTTGGTAGTGTTAGAAATGCAGTGATTTCCAGAATCACAGCAGCCCCGGTCAGAAGCTGGACACACTGTTCCTTTGCTGTGCTTCTCGTCATGACGGTTCACGCTTTGATCCCGCGCTGCCTCTGTTTTCCAGTGCTGCTGGTGGCGAGATCTTCAACCAGTGTGTGGCGGACAGCGATGAGGCCTTCACGGAGAAGGATGTGATCCGGCTGACCCGACAAATCCTCACCGGTGTGGCTTGCCTTCATCGGAACAATGTGGTCCATTTGGATCTGAAGGTCAGTAGAAATGAACCCAAGTTAGCCCTGTATCCCTCCCTGTACGTTTTTGGTACTATGTTATGTCATGAACGTTTTTCTTCCTGGAGCCTGTTTGACCTTTGTGTGAGGGTTTCAGCACAGGTCGTAGTAACCCAGACTGTGAGGATATTTTGGATATGGGGGTCCGAACGAACTCGGACCCCCATATGTATGGCCTTGAGACTCAATGGCTGATTGGTGTCCGAAAGCGTTGAGCTGCCATGCGCTCTTCTAAGGATGTCTCGTCCTGTCTCCGTAGCCCCAGAACATCCTGCTGACGAGTGCCACCCCACTGGGGGACATCCGCATCGTGGACTTTGGCTTGTCCAGGCGTATGGACAGTGTGACGGAGGTCAGAGAGATCCTGGGCACGCCGGAGTATGTGGGTGAGTTTGGCCTCTTTGCTTCTGCTGTCTGTTTTCGTCAGGGAATATAGATCAACTGTTCTCCGCCAGTTTTGTACTTTGTAACACTAAAATATTTATCAGGTCTAATTGATTTATCTTGCTATTCCAGCTCCAGAGATCTTGAACTATGAACCCATCAGCACAGCAACAGACATGTGGTGAGTAATATGAGATGATAGGACGTTATCTACAAACCTCTAAATTGCCGAGCAGAATCGACTAGTTTCCTCAATCCATTTTGTTTCCCAAGAAACTGTAAAACACACAACTCTCTCACCCTCAGGTCGATTGGAGTACTGACCTACGTCATGCTGACAGGGGAATCGCCGTTCCTTGGGGACAACAAACAGGAGACCTTCCTCAACATCTCCCAGGTTAACGTGGACTACTCGCAGGATGCCTTTGAGGGTGTCTCCACCCTCGCCATTGATTTCATCAAGACCCTGCTGCTGAAAAACCCAAGGTGAGGAACAGGAGTTATCCGAAACAGAGTTCAGTTCCTGGATAGATACCGTAAAGGTCAAGGCTCATGTACACTGACGTGGTCATGGCTCATTGTGACACCTCGATAGAAGTTTCCCAGTGTGTAGTATGATGAAACACGTGGATTATTCAAAACATTTTTAGGTTAGTTTTATTCATACAAAGATGTGAAATAAGTCCATCTGGAGTTGACCCAGTTTAATGTTAACAGTCAGGGGGATTCTTTACCACCCTGTTACTAGCTGATCAAGTGGTAGGTATCTTAACATTATGTCTCAAAAGATAACCGGGCCATAAATGGCACTCAGTATACTTTAATTGCTGCAGATTGTCGATGGGGAAAAAGTGGGAAAATTCCTGTGTGTCTGTGTAATCCCAAACGGGGGGGGGAATGCTGGCATACGAAAGTGGGCTTTAGAGGTTTTTCAATCCGACTGTCGGAAAAAGTGTGTTTGCTGGGGGGAGGTTGGACACCAGAATTTGGGTGTCTGTAGTTTTGTGTTGCTTTTTTATCGTAAGCTCTTTCCTCTTTACTTGTAACCATTATGACGACGACGAGTGATTTGATCGGGGACGCTCATCCTGTATCCATGTCCACAGGAAACGAGCCACTGCTGAGGAGTGCCTTAACCACCCCTGGCTGAATGGCCCGACTGACCCCTACCCCCACCTCCTCGCCAGTCCTCTGCCGTCATTGGACGAGCCCGAAACCAGCCTATCAGAGTCTGAGCCTGAAAGCCCGGTGCCCTCCCCCGAGCTGGAGATCACGGGATCCTATATGACCTGCCCCGTTCAGGGGGACCTGAAGACGGGCCGCGACGCCTTCTCCTTCCCCTCCGAGCCCTTCCCCACGCGTCCGGAGATCCAACAAGAGCTGATCTGCTGAGGGACGGCTCCCCAGGACACTGTCTACTGACGGAATGGGCCGCCGTCACGGAAACGGTCGCCGTCCCTGTGTTGCAACTGTCTGTGCTGCTACTGCCTGACGGATGTGGGATGTGGGTGAGGTCAGCTGACTGTGTGTAACCCTGGCCCCCCTGCTGCCAGCGTGTGGATGCCCTTCGCCTGGTCTGAAGGTGCATGGCGCACTTCAACGCACGGGTCGGGAGGGTGCTGTAACTGTTGGAGGCCTGTGAATAAAGGGACTGGTCTCATCCCATTTGGGCCCTCCAGCTGGCCTTCACCATGGCCACGCTTGCCGTTCCACTCCTAAATCAACCTTTAAACTGTGGCTTTTCTCCTTTGTGAGGACATGAATGTTCACCAGGAGAAAAGGCCATCTGTCAAGATGTCATTTTGGAGGAAGTTGGAACAACTTTGCTTTTGTTGAGGTCTGAGCCTTGATTTAATTCCTTTCGGACGTCACTAGTTGAGATGCTCCATACAGCGATGAAAACGGCCTGTCTGTTAGAGGATTGCCTTCACAGAGATCTGTCATGATTGTTAAATTGCCTCCTCTGGTTTTATTTATCCATGTGTGACCACCTCAGGCCACAAAACATAGGAAGCCATCTCAATGGCCACCTTTTATTTAGGCATGGTCTTTTGTTGTTGTTGTTGTTGTTTATGGACAATCCTGATGTCTATTTAAAGCACTTTTTTACTTGTAAGAAGGACCCAACAGTACTGATAAAATTGCTAAAAGGCACATGTTTGGTGAGTAATTCAGAGAAATGTATGTAGCCACTCCCCAGTATATTTTGGTAATATTCTTTCACCTGTTATCACCAAATCACATAGTTCTGGTCGTGTTGCTTTTGTTGTTTTTACTTTTAAATAATTGTTTTGCTATTGTTGCACACATTTTCATGTTTGAAATATCATCAGTTTGCCATGTTGGATCTGTCACAATATATAATTGTTCCTCTCTCTGTAAACATGTATTTTGAGGAGGTTGTGCCTAGAATCAAATGACATCACATTAATTTCAAATTGTAGTGTATATAACGGGTCAATGAGTGTCGTGCCGATGGAAAAGGCTTTTTAGAAAAGCTCCGTGAGATCTGAGTGAAGAGAAATTACTTTTGAGGTTTTCTCAAACATTACTGACATGCATATTGTTTGATATTATAATAATGATGATGATGATGATGATGATGATAATAATCAGTAAATAATATTTTTCTATTTTCACAATGAAATGTCCATAACATGCGTGTATTGTATGCCTCCTTTTTTTTCAATATATATATTTTTTTTTCTTGTACTTTCATTACTGGTTTCTGCTCATGAATATCAGGCAGGTTTGCACTTGTGTCCAGGCGGACATTACATTGAAATGCATGTTGATGACATGCCTTGCGAAAATGTATCGAAGAACAATAAATGTACATTTTGTATTAAACTACTCCTCATGATCCATCTATTTTATTACCTCAAACATCCAAGTGCAATTTTTCCACCTCCATGAAAAACTGCCAGTCTTGTTGTGCACCTTTTCACATAGCTGATGTTTAGTCAGAAGGTTGTTCTTTCTACAAGGGGCCATTGTTAGCCCCTATTACATTCTTCTCGGTGCTGAACTTTATGATCTTCTTGCTGTTAAAAACATTCAAAGGCGTTCCTCAGTCTTAATATCTCTACACATATGAACGTTTCCAACTTTCCTGTTTTGCTCGCTTTTGGGAAAAGAAGTAGTAAGTGAGATGTAGCAAGAATACCGAAGGGCATCCAGAAATATCCAGACAGTTTTCACCAGAAATGGCAGTGGCACTTGAAAAAGGACATTTTGAAGCTTTGATGGTACACACACCTTCTCTGTCTCACACACAAACACCACCACCCACAACTCCCGTACACACACACACACAGACACACACCGTCTGTTTACTTGCGGTAGATTGAACAATGGCCCTCCCTGCCAATGTTCTGGATTCTTGCTTTAATGTGCTCTTCCTCTGAAGCTCGGCACTAGGCCGAGTCCAGCTAGCTCCTCAGGCCAGTGGGGGAGGGAGAGGGGTTGGACAGTCCCTGTCTGACTGACAATTTAATCAGAAATCTTCTCCATATTTCAGTCGTGTTAGGTTGTGTCAAATCAAGGGCATTGTGCAAAACAACAGAATGGCAGCATCTAACCAATCACACATCTAGCAACTTGAACCATTTTTGGAACCAATCAGAACTGTTTTTGCAATCTAGAAAGTGTCTTCTGAGGAACTCAAGATTCAGATTACTTGCAGTTCAGATTACTTGCAGAGAAGAAACCGACCGTCATGGCCAGGCATGGTGTTTGCCAAAGCACGGATTTCAGGTTTCCAGGTTAAGGGCAGCTTCCCGCAGAGTTGGTTCCGGATTATTCCCCCAGGAGTATTCCGCTGCCCAGACGTGTTGAACACAAGAAATGAAAACACTCTCCTTCCCTCTGTTCCTCTTTCTCTGCTCATTCAATATTCACCCTCATCAATATGGACCTGTTGCGACGGGTCCAACCTATCAACCATGTAAACACAATCACGCGCACGTTATGCAAACCATGACAGAGATAGGAGTCATAGTACGTATTGCACAGCCATGAACATAGAATCGCACGATCTGTGTTCCGACATTAATCAGTAAGAGTGCCAAACCAATTCATATAACCTGCTCCCGGGACAACAAGTAGACGAGGAGGCTTCTGGGTGAAGTGGTTTTCCTGTCTTCCAAAGCAGGACATAACCCGTTCATTACAAGATGATTGGTATGGGCAACTAGATTTGTACTGGGATGATTTTTGTCTAAGTGGATAGTAAAGCGGCAAAAACATGTAATTATGATAATTTGCACAATGAGCATTAACCAGCACTATTAAAGCCCCGAAATAGATGACATTAAAACCATATGTGTGAACCGTTTTGCCAGTGTACAAAACAACATGTGCCTTTTCGTTTCCGAACATTTCTAACTGACATCTGGATTTTAAATTGTTTCTGCTGAAAGCAAGCATCCAGAAGGAATGTCCGCCTGGGTACTCACCTGGACCCCAAGTTTATGTCAAGGAAAGTCTGGAACAGGGAATAAGGAATGCCAAACACAATAAAACACCATTAAATGTTATCCAAATGACCAGTTTTACTATAACCAAAACTGAACAGGTTCATCAATATGGTGCCTTTTTTCAATATGTGATGTGTGACAATTTTGAAGCGTTTAACCATACAGGGAATACTGGGCAAATGGTAAAGGACTGATGATATTATATGCCATTCTTTTAAAAATGAAAAATTGTGTTGTCCAGATCACGCTATTCAAATTGAGAAAAAAGATAATGTCAATGTGACACGTGAAATCTGTTCATTATGAGATTTATGTAAGGGTGGTTTGTAAGAAAGCACTATGGACAGCCAAGCGGACACATGGCTTTTCTATTTTCTTACTTTAGGGCAATCAGCAGCTGAGGCCATGGGAATACAATGTCCCTGACTTGCCTTTTATAACGGCATATTTCCTTTCTTTAACTCAGTTTTCCCTCTCTGTCAGTCTTTGCCAGTTGCCTTGCTCTGAAGTTCGTTCATTCGCCCCGTCTTCTCCGATCTTCCGATCTCTAGATCTCCCTGTGCTCGCAGTCAGTCTGTCAGCTTTCCTCGAAGCGGCTCCCTCACACCTTACATAATGGGGAAATTCCTTCACGCTTATGTTCCCGATTATAGTCCTATTATGCTGTCGACCACATTGATGTGAGAGCAGTCAAGGTGGATCACAACAATCCCTGCTCGAGGCTTTGGAGGGTTTGGAGGCTCGGCTGCCTTGAGACACACCCCTTTTCCAATCCAACCCAACCGATGTCATTCTCCTCTAACTTAGGGCCAGTTCTCCACTTTTTCACAACTGAAATCAGTCTGACGAGGCACTGAAAATGTTACAGCAATTACATTCGGATTCACGTTCGTGACTCCACTTTGTTACATAGGCAAACCTGCTAAACACATACAACTCATATCTCTGAAAAAGTTGTGAAGCAAATGCATCTAGTTGCTATAAGAGCCAGTTGAGTCCACAACCTTGACAGGTCCCCTGACAGACCAATAAATCTGGTGTGTGCAGGTTTTTCAAACCCTCTTCCATCAGTTTACCTGCTCTGTCAAATGTTTCAGGATTGAGCTCAAGCACCTCATTCCACCCATCATACATATGTTAGAACCAAGCGTTCTCTATAGCTAAAGCACCTCACGCCACCCATCATACATATGTTAGAACCAAGCGTTCTCTATAGCTCAAGCACCTCACGCCACCCATCATACATATGTTAGAACCAAGCGTTCTCTATAGCTCAAGCACCTCACGCTACCATAGCGCTAGGTGTCCATCACATCAATAGAGCATGTGAGATGAGGGTGTATGTGTGTCTACGTTTAGCATTCATCTACTATCCAGAGCATGGACATCACTGAGAATAGACACACACTCGTAGGAGACAGATGAGTTTCCATCCCCCTGATTGACCTAGGTCCATGTCTCAGGGTTTTGTAACTTTAACAACACCAACCATGGTAGAATGCATTGTGTCCTCCACTGCTGTAGTCCTCAAAATTGTAGTGACATTCTGCTGGTGCCCTCTATAGATGTTGACATGGACCAAATATAGCGGACATTTCTGTAGCCAGTCAGGCTTTGAAGAAAGAAAAAAGAAAGATAATTTTCAGAGAGCACAAAGCTTATTCTTAACCGCTGGTAATATGTTTCTCATGGCGTGGCATTCTGAGCCGAGACACAGAATGCCTTTGGTTAAGCACAGCTATTTATGCTTTCCCTGGAAACAAACTATGAACAACTAAAGCATTCTAAACAAAAAGTTGATGTTGTCTGTTTTTTCCATGTCTGTGGTGGCTGTCTCCTGCCACAACATGGAAGGCCATTCCCCCTGGCAGAGTTGATATTATTCAACTTGATGATACTCAACTCTGGGAGAACCTCTCAACCCAATACCTTCCAAATGGCCCCAATCAAAACACGAGGCACAGCTAGGCTGGCCCTTATAGGGTTCATTGTCTGTGTGGTTTAGCAATAAACATATTGCTAAAAAACAGTTGTTTGGACAGACATAAACACGTGTACACGGAAACACTCGCTGGCAACAATACACAGACACGCGCACACACACTCACACACACTCACACACACACACACACACACAGAGTGAACTCTTTGGGCTCAACATGACTCTACGAGGTTTGGAGGGAGCACAGAGTTTCAGTGAGGGGGAATAGAATAGATTCTGGTGGTCTGGATCACTCAGTGCTCTTAGTCATTTCCATCCCAATCCCAACATGAGGACGGCTCCCCTGGTCCCTTCAACCCAGGGGTTCTGGGGTTGGGGAGCGGTCAAGAACACAACACACTTTCCAGGACAGCTGCTATAGGCTGACACGACTCCATACCTCCACCCTGTAACTTCTACTCTGCCACGCTTGCAGTTGTCAAAGAGGAAGGGAACAATGAAGCTTCCTGGATTTAATTGCTAGGACTTGCGATTCTTCCGTGATATAACTACCACTTGTTGTGTCCGTGTGGGCTGAGCATCAGATTGTTATTTTTCTTTTTTTACGTTGATGGTTTTCAGCTGCGCGGCTGGCATTAGGTGATTTCGGTTCTGGTTTGGTGACATACCTTCTCTCTTCTCGTGTATGAAGGGGAATGGTGACAGTGTTGTACTTCTTGTTGATACAGTATTGTTGGCGGGTTGTGTAACTGGTTCTGTTTCGACTGGAGGGGGCGTTAATGAGGGGTGCACATTGTCATGTGTTCTTTTTTTTTAGTACCAGCTGATTTCTCAGAAAGCAACGGCGAAACCGGTTGGTCCTTGGAAGCATCTGGGCATACGTTCAAGCTGACC
This sequence comes from Esox niger, assembly GCA_016801105.1. Taxonomy (NCBI): domain Eukaryota; kingdom Metazoa; phylum Chordata; class Actinopteri; order Esociformes; family Esocidae; genus Esox; species Esox niger. Next base: position 28,716 of record JACXGJ010004494.1, read on the forward strand.
CAGAGCACAGGTGCATTTAATGACAAGAACTACCATCATCGTTCTGTGGGCTGCCGTTTCTCCTCCTCATTTCACCTCCTACCCAACTCCTCTTTCTCCTTCCTCACACCCCCTCTTTCTCCCCCACCACCCTTTCTCTTACTTCTCTGTCCAAACACCCATCAACCTCTTTCTTCTTATACCCAACTCCTTCTACTACCTAAACCTAATTCCTCCCTTTCAATCCACACACCTCCTTCTTTGTGTCCCTCTATCACCGCCTCCTTTTCCCTCCACCCACAGGGTAATTTAATGAGAAGAAATGCCATCACCGTTTCGTTGACAGCCTCCTGCACCTCCCTCCATTCACCTCATACATTTCTACTTGATGTTATATAAATTGCCTCACCTCAGTGTGTGGATGAGTGTGTGTGTGTGTGTTTGTGCGTGTCTGTGTATGCGCATGTCTCTCAGTGTGTGTGTATGTGAGTGTCTAATGTCGTCATTAGTGTCAGACATTCAAGTTGTGTAATGCTTCCTAATCAAATGGGCTAAATCAGTGAACCCCTCACAAAAAAACTGAAAACAATAGCAAGGTCAGACAGGTCGAGGGGAAATTGTTCTACAACAATTCAATCCTGTTGATAACCTCTGGCCCTAATTAGAGGCTTCCCCTGTCTAGCCTCAAATAAACCGAACGTACCTGTAAATCAAGTGTTCCCTAACACACTCTGCATCTCATGTCTCCCCAACACTTTAACACTATCCATCAGTTGTGACCATTCCAGTTTCAGGACTTTATTTTTCTTGAACCGGTTTAGGCTAGAGTGACAATTGCTTCAATTATCTGATTGAAGAGGTAGCTATGGGGGGGGGGCTCTCCACGCAATGTGAAATGGAAGCAAGATCTGCGACTCGTAAAACAAATTATCACAAACTCTCTCAGTGGAAAACAAACAGGAGAGATGTGTTACCCTTAAATCAAAGTCACTTTGTGTCCCATCTGAGACCTGGGAATAGACAAACTCCCAGGATGGATCGGTCCCCCCCGTTCAAAACACGTCATCCTCTGGACCTTAATGCCACGTTCCCACAGTCAGAGAGATTAATAATCACCTAATTCACATGACCATTCACTCCCATTACTCCCCTTTCATTGAAGCTAGAATCCTTGTTTTTCCTTTCCCTCTTCATGAGTTCAGGGGGCCTACAAGTCAGCGAGTGGAAGAAGATGAACGCGGAACGGAACGGATAACAACCGGTTGCCACGGGTGCTGCCAGTTTGTCATCTTCACCAACCTTGTGGTTGGCTGAGTGCTGGCTTTGTCACATTCAATGTCCATTGGGACGTTGTTTCTGGGGGACAACACAGGCAGACCTAAAGGAAAGCATTGGCTCAATCGGATTCCGACTCACAGTTTGCGGTTAATAAAAAAATCCAGCTTCCTGATCCTGTCAAGTAGATGTTGAGCGTGGTTTTACAATCAAGTTAATGAGTTTGGCAAGGCGGCAAGCACACCATGTTCAGATTCCAAGCTCACACTCCTGGGCCCATGGACCCCTGGACAGAGGCTGGGGGGCAGCGGGGGGGGGGGGGCAAACCTTCTGGAGGGCACTATATAAACATGTACCCCTATTATTGAAATAATACAGAAACGGCTTTGAAATTGCAGTCGTGAATTGCCTTTCTCTGTTTCTGTAACTGGATTAGAGGATCTGATGGGATCAGAGCCGGGACACTAACAACAGCTGTAAAAGCATCTTCTGACTGGGGAGATTTCAGACTGGGGAGATTTCAAGGGGGAAAAATGTACAACCGTAGTAGAACGAGGACATTCCAAAAGAGATTATTTCGGTTCAGTTCAATAACACTGAATATTAGAATTAGGTAAAGAAGCAAAATAATTAACTAATTCTGCTTTGAAACATGGCCAACAGAGGGGAAAAAAGTGGAAACATAAACAGTGGGGATTCTGGACCTATTACACAAGCTCTTACTGCTGCTTATGGTCTACACACTAAGACACAGCAAATTAAATGTTGTAAAAAATAAGAATAAATAATTATAAACAAATAACTACCTTGTCAACGTTCATTGGGTATTAAAACCCAAATGGTCGTCATGAGAACGCAGTTGTGTTTGAGGACAATTCTTCACTCTTCTGGGCTCTGTACCATATGGGTCAGAACCACACAAGCCTCAGGGCTTTGCCACTTAGACCGAGACCCCAGGAAGACCTAGTTAGATTTGGGGAGCCTCTCCGGATGCCTTTCCCATGTATATTGTATTTGTTACTCTGTGACAGGAACCAGGGCAGGTTTAATTATGGGAGAGAGGCAAAGGTCTACTGTTTTCATGCAGTGTTCCTCAGGGTCGGGGCGACTCTCCACTGGCAGAGCTGTGCAGCAGGATAAAGTACACTTAGTTGGTTGGAAAAACATTTGAACCCAATCCCAAACCATAAGTCTTAGTCATATAAATCTGCTATGCAAAGAAAAGCACTGAAAGAAAATATCTATTACATGAGATACCGACTACATTGAGAAGTGCTCTTTCCAGGCACATTTCATTTCCAGGCACATTTCATTCCAGGCAACCTTTACATCACTTTCCAACCTACAAATGTTGTAGGGCAGCTAATTAAGATAGTTGATCTGTCGAAGAGACATTAATAGCTGAGGTTAATAAAATCGTTTCACACTTCTGCCAGAATACTCAGGAAAAAGTTCCCTCATTGTGCAAATATAGTCTCCTTCCCCTGACAGCTAGTTTAAAGGCACGTAGAGCAGTCAGACAAATCACATTCGCCTCACTAGAATGTTTTAAGTGAATAACACGTGTTAACAGGGTAGGAATGTTTTTGCATGGTGGTCCAGTGAAGAATTCAACAGATGAATAGCTCTCTCATGTGGTTGTTCGAAGAACTACAGTTATGCCGCTTAAATCCATACCTGCCATATTGTATTTTTCAGAAGTAACCAGAGCAAATGTTTGACATTTGCTAGAAAAATGTTATGTTAGAATATTTTGTCAATCCAAACACAGTTGATTGCAGTTTCAGCTCTCCCAAGTGTTTGAGAGAAACAGCGAATATACAGTATGAAAGAACTCTGGTATCAATATATCCAAATAAGATGCCTGTTAAATAACTCAACAGGGTATATACACGTCTACACAATGTCAAGTACAGTAAAACTGGATTTAGAGTTCTTAGATAAAGCTGGATTCAACCTGGTAAAAACATGCCACAGGGGAAGAAATGTGATTGGTCAGAGACCCACCACGGATGTCCCAAGCCAGAGAGGAGCTAACATCACAATGTGTGCAGCACTGTCAATGATGGTTTGCTGTTACACAAACCCCTACAATACAGAGAGGTTATACTAAACTTGTCTGTTATTATTGCTGCCCTGGAATTTGGGGGGAAAAAAATTTGTTTGAACTTTTTCCTTTTTCAAAAGTATAATTTAGTATATGGAAAGATATAGAAAGAATAAAGGACATTCCTTCAAATTGCCACATTTCTGATTCATTCTTGTTCCATATACATTAGTACAGTCAATACAGTAATGTGAGGTGTTTTTCTTATTCTATGATCAAATGCAGATTTATGTGAAAAATAATTTAGAAAAACTTTATTTATTTATGTAATGCTCCCTGTTGTTTGTGTTTTTAGGTCAGTGTGTTATGAGTGACAATGTGTTTCTGATTGAGGACTGTTGCCAGTGTTTTGGTTGAACAAGCTTGTTTTGTGACATACCTGGAGAAACATGGCAAACCTCAGCATTTTTATGTCCACATCAGTTGGTGTATTTACTCCATAGCGAAATTAATACACGCAATAACTATTGGAGTTGTCTTCATGGCTTTATCCTAATTTCTGTGAGTGGCAATGCTCAACGACTGAACTAAAATACGAACATTTTGAAAATACCCCAACCTACGAGAACGTGAGTATGCCACAAACCATTTTCCCCAACAGCCAAAAACATTAAAAATTAGCATTTTCCTGCATTTCTACGGTGGGAATTTTACAATGGCTCATTTAATAATGACTAATTGGCATTACATCGTCCTTGCATGCTCACAGTCCGATAAAACGTTAGAGGGGTATTTGGTCCAACATCAGCCAGAAGAATCAGAAGACAAGACAAACGGTTTGCTTAAACAGCTCTTTCCTCTTTAATGACAGAGAGATTCTCAGTGCAACTACCCATCTAAACAGACTGAGGTGAGGTCTCATGTACTATAGCTGATAATAGCCTTGCATGGTCAGTCAGTCCTTCCCACAGCCTTCCACACAGGCCTACACATTGACAATGTAAACAAGACATTTGACAGAAGATCAAAATTGAATGTTTGGAACAAGAAAAACAAATCAACACACGATCACTATTACTCTCAGTCACTGATTATCTCAGTGTCTTTCCCTATAAGGTTTAAATAATCCCCATTAACAGGATGACACAACAGACAAGTTCCCCGTAATTCACTGCACATCATCGAAGGAAGAGGTGTGAGGACAGAACACGTCGTTACTGGTCCTGCGTCACATGAGAGATTCAATTCACTGCTTCGCATTGAAGATACACCGAAGGCATGAGTCAACGAATGCTAGAATTCATTCCCTTTGGACCTTAAAGTGGAGGTCTGTCTGATTTAAAGGCTTTTCTGTATTCGTGTAGAAGCAGGATAGGGACCAGCAACGACAATAACAACAAGCACACTTAGACATACCGTACAGGTGGTTATTTGAGCTAAGCCTTGAGCGGTTTCCTCATTTTCCATGGACAGTTACTGAAGTAAATCAATGAGAGTTTAGACCACAGGAAAGCTAATCCTTGACAATGATCCAAGTAGTGCAATTCTAACATGGGGTCTGCAAACATGATTGAACCGGTTTTACAACAAAAAAACAATACAATAATTTACATATTAAAGAAACTAACAAAACAAAATTGGAAACAATCACGGCACCAGAACGTGACCCCGATATTATCAAATTCCATCACATTTTCAGAAATAGCCATTTCCCAAAAGAGAAACAACAGAAATGACAAACTGTTATGACTGAAGGATTAATCCGTTTGAGAATATTCTAGATCCTGAAAGGACAAATTCTAACAACATTGACAAATGACAGGTTGAAATTGGAAAACTCCTGATCAGTAAGCTTAGAGACTGTCAACAAAAAGAGTCCCTAAGGCAATGCCCGTAATGGGTGGAGTTTCTCACCAGAACATTACTACTGTACACAACATCGGCTGTAAAGGGGAACAGAATGAGGTCATAGGACCAGGAGGCCAGACTGAGGCCAGAGTTTATTCCTCGCACCTCCCCTCCAGTATGCTTTCAAAGGTGAATGGGAGGAACTTGAAGCCTTGGCCTACATAGAACTTATTCTGGAATTCCACCCTGGAAGGAACAAGAGGAACAGTTATTATCACATTACAACAGCGATTAAAATCACAACACATGATACCAAAATATTTCCTGAGGCATTTCCAAATAACTTTAATTTTTTGAATCAAGTTTCTCTGAGGTGTGTCCATGTTCAGCCTACAAAATAATGAACCCATAATGATTACATCTAGCCAAAGTCAGACACAATAGAGCTTTGCTCTTCATTCCACAGCCTCCATAAGTAACCAGACTGGTAACACAGGCCGGGGTTAGGCCTCGTCTTTAGAAGCGAAACCCAACCCTTTTTCCTTGCTATTTATAAACCACCCTGTAAACTAATGGTTGGATGACCTTTCAACTCAGGAAGCACAAATGCTTGTCATTCTTCCGTCCATCGGGTGGGGGAAGGCGTGGCAATATAATAGTGAATTTACAGGTATGTAGAAAGAGCTATGTGACATGAACATTTCTTTACGCTCCAGTGTAGCCTCGTGGGTAAAGCATGAGGTGAATCTGCAATTGTAAACTGCCCCATTGGCTGAAAAAGTAGTTTGTTTGATGAAATGTTTCCATCAGTGTCTAAAATGTAGCAATGACTCATGTCTCCGCTATGGGATCAAATGATGGTTCAGGAATACATAGAAGTCTGTATACGTGTTGGTCAATGAGCCTCTTCTACACAGAAATGTACAACGGATACACATTCGTCAGAGGCTTAAATTAACTTAGCAAATGAGTACCCTCAGTTTAGAACGGTTTACAATCCCTACAACAATCCAAAACGGGACAAAAAGTAAACAAACACTACCACCCAACATTAAGTGAGGGTGGAGCATCAGAATTCCTGTGTAGTGGGTAGAGGGAGTCTATCAGCGCAGTGCTTTGTAATGGTGCCAATGGATGATCTGGTTCAGGGTTATTTACCAATCCCATAATGATGGGACAAAAGAGCTCTCTCCATGACGGCATCGCCAGATAAGGAGCATGTCACCATAATGATGGGACAAAAGAGCTCTCTCCATGACGGCATCGCCAGATAAGGAGCATGTCACCATAATGATGGGACAAAAGAGCTCTCTCCATGACAGCATCGCCAGATAAGGAGCATGTCACCATAATGATGGGACAAAAGAGCTTTCTCCATGACGGCATCGCCAGATAAGGAGCATGTCACCATAATGATGGGACAAAAGAGCTCTCTCCAGGATGTTTGATGCCAGATAAGGAGCCTGATACTTAATGATGGGACAACAGAGCATACTCTGGGCTGCCCATCATCTACCCCACAGCTGTCACTGCTATATGGGACGGGATTCAGAAACATTCCAGGCTCCTAGCCAGGGAATAAAACGGCTGGTGGGAGCTGGAAAACTACCGCCTCCACTTGTTCCAGTCAGCTAAATACAGATGGGATTGAAGGGACACGCAGGACAGGAATGCGGGGAGGACGAGACATTATAGCACTCCAGATCTGAAACTATTGGATGTCATACTGTCACCAACATGGAGAGCATTTAGTGTTGAAAACACAGTCTATAACAAAATGTCTGCACACCACTCTGCTGACCATTCCCCCTCCGGGTTGTCCCTGTCCTTGTCTGTCTGGTCATGCTTCTGACCTGGATTAGGTTGTAGAGTCTGAACACCGCCCAAATGCATTTATTATTCATTACAATTTGTATTCTTAGGGATTTTTTGTTTATCTAAAAATCAATGCTAATCAGAGTGCCCAGGTGTAATTAGCATTCCTAGCATCGTCCAGATTCATTAAGGAAACTGTGCATCCCACGACACCAAAGCTGCATTGCAGGTGAAAACTACTCAAGAACACTCCAAACAAAGAGTTGTGGTGTTGTTTAACTCAGAATATGACAATGCCGTATTCCTCAAAAAAGGTTTTAAGTTTCGCAATATATTTGTCATTCCAAATGTGTATTTCCAGTGTATTCTGGTCAGTTCTGTTCATAATTGCGTCAATCCGCATGTTCTTTCAGGAAGATGGGGTGTATACGCCACAGTAAACAAAAGGTTGTATTCGTTAGCTAGGAAGCAAGTTACCCGTTTCAATTTCGGCATTGATATTCACCAAACGACAGTTTGTTTACTTGCTTGAAAGACTAAGGAAAATACAAATACGGCCGAGAAGAAGGCTTTCTCCTGGGGATAGACCCTTACTTGTTCTAACCAGAATACACAGAGGATGAATTGACCAAACTAGCTGAGCCAGGTAATCCCCAACCCTTGCCCAGAATGTCCGGAGGATGGTGTTGTAGCTGTGGATCGTACGATCTAATACCAACTGAAACGGAATGCTTTTGTTGCAACAAATGGGAATAAATGATTCCAATGGCAGACCAGGAAAGATCAAATCAATCAAATTAATTTTATAAAGCCGTTTTCACATCAGCAGTTGTAACAAAGTGCTTTTACAAAACACAAAAAAAACTTGTCCCTGAAGCTGAACACGTTCCAAGATGTGTGGTTGATCATCCGGATTTCAGCCAGTCAACTCCTGGGGAGCTGGAGACATTTTTTTTTACACATACCAAAATTAACAGGAAATGGTGTTCTAGGCCAGAGGGACCCAATGCCCAGCTCTCAAAATAGTAAGCAGCTACCTAACATTAGCAACCAAGTGTCTAAGGCTATTTATTTGGATAGCATATTCCATAAACACGGAAATTAAGTTTTATTTTATATATCCTTTTTTTTTTTAAGTTGCTGTTATCTTCCTGTGAGCAGTTACAGTTATACTAAGGGCTCAACGCAATATTTTTTTTGCCACTGGCTTAGTGAGGCCAGTGGGTTTGAATCTTACTGGCCCAAATTCTATTTTTGTCCCTCATTCCAAAAGTTGAAATTGATCAGTGTTACAACATTGAACCAAATACTTTGTTACTTAACACGATTAATCATTTATAAAATGCATTCTGGATATATAAAACAAAATATTGTTATATTTCTTTCATAACATATCCAATTATAAATGTTTATGAAAAGAGAAAAGCATTTGATTTTCAAACAAAACACTAACTCATTCACCCCAGGTAACAAGGCGACCGGCTGGTATGTCAGTTACTGGTCTGCGGTTGATATGTCGTTCAACCACCCAATGGGCATCTGCATTTAAATTCCTGATACAACCTAGGACCCTGAAGACTGTTAGCCACCCGCTTCGTTGTCACGCTGACCTGGTGCTGTTTGCTATTGGCATGGCTGATCCGCCAATTTTTCCGCTCTAGCCAGGAATTCCGGACAGACGACAGTGCATCCTAGTTTTATTGATGTGGAAACAGGTAAAATATCTTTTGCCACTGAGGTAAAAAAAATAAAATAATTGCTTTCGTTTGAGCTCGTATCCTTCACTGCCTTCTTCAATTGAGTGACTTGCCGGAGTTTTTAAATGCTATATTATAAAACAATACCAGACAGCCACATGTCACCTCACTGCTCAACTCTTGACTGGTCAACAGTGCGCGAAAGGAGCAGCAGAGTAGTTGTGTGTGTGTGTGTGTGTGCATCTGGGTCTCTCACCAGTGCAGACGGAGCGCATGCAGAAAGGCAGACAGCCCCTCCATGATGAGCAGGATGCAGACAGTCAGAACGGCAAAGGCCCCAAAGATGATGGACAGAACCAGGAAACCGGCAAAGCTCCTGGAGGACAGGCCAATGTGCATCACCATAGTCCACAGAACCTCTGACAGCTCTGGGGAACCAAGTAGAAGAAAACAAGGTCCAATAAACAGGATGGAGCAGACATTTGGCCAGAGTTTCTTTCCAAATGAAATCTGATTAATCAAAATAGGCTATATACAGTGTGTGTCAATGCGTGTGTGTATTAATGTGCAAGTGAGACTCACGCGCGTGGGCCAGACTGAGGGCCCACAGTCGTAGGTAGGAGGCCGTGTTGGAGATGCAGCCCAGACAGTACTCGATGGTGTGAATGGCCTGGTGGACCGCCACATCTCCAAAGTTAAACTGCGGGGGAGGAGAGGAGCCGACACATCAGCACCAACCCCAGGGGTGATAACGACAAAAAGATCCCAGCGGACCCTGGCCAAAACCAGGCCCTCTCTGACAATGGTCATGGCACCCAATCGAGGAAGCCATTCATGAGATTACAATATACCATCCCGACCCACTAATCAGATCTCTGCTAAGGATTCACAAGAGGCTTGTTGATTGTGACCCTTGAACCAAACCAATTAGAAGCTCTTAACGCAGGTTACACCTTTGCACTACGAGTCCCAGAGCCTGCTGGATTTCTCTTCTACCTCATCATTAACTGCAGCCACCTAGTCCCTGATTAGAGGGTTGTAATGAAAAAAGACAGGAACTGGCTTTGAGGTCCGGCGTTCGGTTCGAGGGCTCTACAGGAAGCGTCATGCAGGCCAGCGTTCTGCCACCTGTTGGTTAGGGCGGGGCCAGGGGGAACTAGCGGCCTAAAGACCACACCCAGTTCACTGCTGTATGGTAGAAGAATCCCAAGGACACCCAAACAGATAGAAAAAACTGACAGGGAGGGCCACAGACGCAGGTGCACACAAAGAGCTAATGCTGCCAGGGGACAGAGCACACAGGTACGACCGAGGTACACGACACCACACCAATAGACTCAGAGACAGACACACAGACCGACGAGCAAGGCGTGCACTGAGGGGCGGGGTGGGGGGGTGGGGGGGCGGGCTCCTGTCTTACCACTTCCTCCTCGGTGGCCTTCAAAGCAATGGACAACAGGTTAGGTTTTCAGTTAGCGACAGGAGGACACAAACAGAACACATTAGTGAGTACAGAAACAGGAGGGAAGCCATGACATTAAATGCCCAATGCAGACAGTTGAGTGAAAACATGTCTAGGCAATGAGACTTCCATGTCTGTAATAGTTTAATACCTTTCTGTAAAAGATTGGCAAAAATAGCCATTTAGCAACAAGAACTCTGCTAGGACTGAGAGAAGGAAAACTAGTGGGTGAAAAGGGTCAAACTCCAAGCCATGCAAATCTTCTGATTAGCAGACACAGGGTAGATTGTATTTTCAACCAGCAGCTATAAGGAAAACTGATAATAATGATGAAAATTATGACTGCTTTTCCAGTGCTGGTATCCTCAGCTGTTTTACAATATGCTACGTGAAAACAGGATGTTGACTGCACTGGGCTTTTAAACATAGGAAATGGACTGTGAATGGTGCTTAGGTGGAGAAGATGTCAGAGGCGCACAGTTTCTATGCAATCTTGACAGACTCCATATAAACTTTAGGGCACTGTGATTTAGGTTATTCATAGGCAGTACTCCAAAATCATGCATTTGCCATGCGTAGCAGTTCCAGATAGCCTTCTACTTTGACATTTAAAGTCAGATCTATAAGTCTCTGGGCTTTGGCATGCAGTCATTGCAATTGTATCTCTGGTTGCCAGTTCGGGGGCACTGATGGAATGGCGATAGCCCTGAAATGGGTTGACCCAATTCTGACAGTGACAGCTGGTGGGCCTCTCCCGTTTGGGGCTGGTTAGGGAACAGGCATGGAAATTGTAATCTATTTACAATTCAAGACCAAAGAATGCTATGCCTGTTAACATACACCACAAGCACAATTACTTTAAGTTTCCTCTGTGAGAAACTAAAATTATCATTTGAACAGTTGACCAGTGTGATTCACAGGCAGGAACCCTGTGAAGCCAGGCTTTTCTTTTAAAAAAGAGCTGTATTGTTTAAATACAGCAGGTGTTCTACAAGTGGTACATTTCCTGTTAGTTACTTGGAGACACATGCAAGCTCCTCACCAGTAAATACATTTAAGGCCTTCTAGTTTGAGCAAGAGTTCACGATTATCAATCAGAGAAATCCCAAATGGCTCTGAAGTGTCTTGGAAATGAACACAACATAGCAATCAGAATGACAATATTTTTTAGGGCACAGCCCTGTCAACTGAGTCAAAGTCATTGTTGCCACTGACCGCATTTATAGAGGAATGGACTGTGTAAACATTAATAAGGCAAATAAAATAATCAAACCTCCAGTCAAATGAAATTCCTCTCCACCTCAAAGGTCACTTGCATAGGATGTGAATCAGGCTAAAGGATCTTTACGAACATTATACAAATAAACAGAAAGGGCCAAACAGTCCCCAACTATAAAACAGCAAGCTCAGTCTGTAAACCTTCATCAATCTACTTCCTGTTGCTGGGGTATGTCAGCTACAGACAAGCCATCATAACACAGCAACAAAACAGTCAGTTTGTCTGGTTTGTGGCTCACGGGGCTCAGTGATATTGTTTCATACAGTATGTTTATGAGAAATTACAGATATGTATGAATGCAAAATGAATACACTTTAAAGAAACAAACTGCTCTTAGACACAAAAATTTCTAAACACCCGGTGTTGTCTTTTTTAAATGATTTAACAACTTGAAACACTTGCACCGTAAACTGCTCTAAAACAGGAATGTAATAACACTAAACTATCTTAGGATGACCTATCTTAAGGTCCGTGATCACTAACTAAAATATTTAACTACTGTAAAATCCCAAGTCTTCTGTAGTGTCTTTGGAAAGTCTTCAAATACCTCCACTTAATTAGTATCTCACATACAGAATATCAGTATTCAGACCCTTTGCCATGACACTCACAAATTGAGTTCAGACACATACTGGGTCCTTTGAACATCCTGGAGATTTAGCTAGAACCTCAAGTCCACATGTGGCAAATTCAACTGAATGGTAAGGTTCTCCTCTTCACAGTGCTTGTCTGAAAAAAAACAAATTGTTCTGAAGTCCAAGGAACCCACATTTGAGATTGAATTAAACGGAAGAAGTTTGGAACCATGAAGACTTCCTGGACAAAGACATCTGATCAAACCAGGGGTTCATGGTAGAGTGACTGGATGGAAGCCACTCCTGAATAATGACATGCCATGTATAGGCATGTATATTGCACTGTAAAACATGTAAAAGATCACTGCACCTTGTTCCTTTTAATTGGTTAAAATTAAGTCAACACTGCAAATTGAATGCTTCTGATCCTCACTCAAAACTGTCCTTTCTAACGTTTTAGGTTAGGAAAGAAAAACGGGTTGGTCGCAATACTTTCCAATTACACTGCATAAAATATGAAATACAATGTAAACTACTTCAAAGACAAAACTGAAAGGTTTTCAATTGCCCCTCATATTCCAATTAGACATGTTGAGGGTGGATATGAGAGCTCTGGTAATGTATAGAAGAAGACTTGGGTTTCAATCAGTAGCTGGTCTGAATTATTTAAGGTAATTCCATCTGGGCTAAGTACGGACCCTATTGGCTAGAGTCGTGTCTAACCAAGTCCTCGGTGAGTCCTGGGCCGACATTAACTACCAGGGTCAGCCATTCTGCCCCAGTCTAGTAGAGTGGACCGGAGAAGTGTCTCGGCTGCTCACCTCATGCTCGTCATTCTCTGAGTGCTGGGAGAGCTGGTCATGCTGGATGATCTCTGCCTCGTCTTCAGTGGGGCCGTTGCCCACCCGAATCCCCCCAAAGTTCTGGGTGCCCTGGGGGACCAGACCGGACGAGACGTCACCTTTATGCTTCAGCTAATTTCCTAGAGGTATCTGAATCCAATTCAGTACAGTAGAGTACAGTCTTCTAGGCATGTGGGGATGAAACATTTCAATAATACTGAATGTGTTTCTGCATGAAAGTGTGGTGTACAAGTGCACGCAAGCGAGATCAAAAATCCCTAGTGTACCAAGTTCTTCTGCCAGAGGTACTGTCGCCGCATCACCAGGGTTTTCACGATCAACATACAGGGAACACAAGCCAGGGCGATCAACACCAGCAACGTCTGAAACACCCTCTGCGGAGGAGGAAGAGGAGGAGAGTGAGGAGGGCGAGGAGCTTCGCACAGAACGAACCGCTCCGCTGGTCAGAAGGACATGATGATCACCTGCCCGGCGTAGAGGGGCTGGTTGGTGGGGTCACTGTAGTTGAACAGGAACATGTTGATGAAGGCAATGAGGAGACTGGGAGCACTTTTGGAGGTGACCGCATTGTAGGCCACCCACTTATAGAACACCAGGATGACCAGGTAGCCGAACAAGCTGGCCATGAACACAATCTCAGGGATGAAGCCCAGGTAAATGTTCAGGGGTTTCTTGAAATACCTGGAGAGGAGAACAGAACAGGCTTAGTATGGGAAATGACAGGTCACACAGGAGAAGTCAACGGGACCTGTTTGGCGAGGTGTTTCCGTATGCGTTGAAGTGAACTGGAACAGTGGACGACGGCCAGGCAGGTCTTGAGCGCGACTCACAGGTGGTTGAAGAGACTGAGAGAGACTCCGAACAGCATGTGGATGACGCCCAGGATCACAGACATCTTCATCTTGAAGGAGTTCAGGAAGGTCAGCTTGTTGGTGGCGATGTTCCAAATCTGAAGTCAGATATATTATGGTTATCACAGGCACGACGACGTCAGAGTAACCAAGTGACCTGGTAACCAGCTGTTTGTTTGCTGGTTTCAAAGGCCTGAATACTCACCGGGTCGATGCCGATCGGGTAAGGTCCAGTGAAGACTCCTTTCACAGCAGGGTCCAACTGTAAAACCTTGTTCTGGTCAAGTGTCTGAAACCTTAGGAGAGCAAACGTGTGATCAGCAAGTCACTCTGAAGACAGCCCTGCCCGGTTCTGGCAGACGAGGTGCCTGAAGGAAGGGACACTCACGTCCAGGTGAAGTTGTTAACGCGCGGGTCGAACATGGGCCTGACACTCCAACCGGAGCCGAACAGGTTGAGGGACTTGGAGAAGCAGTCGTTGTAGATGATGCCGGTATACACGGAGAAGATGCCCATCAGCAGGATAATATAGCGTCCAGCAAACACCATGCTGAACATCTACACAGACAGGACAGAGCGCTGGTAGCATTCAGTTTGAACATTGTTGAAAGTGGCAGCGAGAAACGAGAAATCGACAGTGTTCTACATGCCAGAGGCATGTTGGTTACACGCAACCCTGAATGTGGAATATTGAACAATTACATAGAGAGAGTAACACATTGCGGTTTGAAGTTCAGGAGAAAAAGATGAACGTTTCTGGTTAAGGTTACCTCTCGTTTTACCCACAAAGAGGAACCAGTTATTCACAATACAAAGGCAACTATCGATGATATCAGTGTTAACAACAGAGTAGAGACGGCCCTTCTGGCCAGAAGGCATTTCAGTAATGGAGCTTATGGCTGGACTGCGGGTGTGAAAGGGAGATGGTGGTGGCGGGGTGACACGTCCGTACCTCGTTGTCGTTCTTCTGGGCGAGCAGGCGGCTCTCTCTCAGGACCAGGTAGAGGGCAGCACAGGTCATGAGCACCCCGTGACCCAGGTCCCCAAACATGACAGCGAATAGGAAGGGAAAGGTGATGATGGTGTATGGGGCTGGACACAGGGAGGGAGGGTCACATGAGCAAACACCCAGAGGGACGGGGAGAATGAACCCCAAAGAAACGATGGATGGCGATACACAATACAGCTTGACCAACAGACAGGTGGGGTGATAATGGGGCAGGCTGTCCTTTTACGGCAGCCGCTGCGTTACACCCATGTTTAATATATGGCCCTTAACAGGAAATCTGCTGCTTTGTCTGGTACATGAAACAATAAAATCCATCTACTCGTTATGTGGTTGAATGGGAAGCAATGAAAGCTCGTTAGAGGAGGCTGATTGGTGGACATGGTAATACCTGGGTTGATCTCGCGGTAGTTGCCAATTCCGTAGGCGTCTACGATGTTCTGAAAGCCTGAGGTGAACTTGTTGGTCTTGTTGAAGGTGGGCGGAGTCTGTTTGGTCTGCATCCTGTTGAGGATGGAGGGAACTGTGGAACCGCTCTTCTCCTGGAGACCAAGAGACAGCCATGTTTAGAAACGCACTATCAAATCTGGAGGTTTGGTACTAGTCAGCTTTTTTAAACATCAACACCCAATCCGACGGGGATCAGCCATATACGATCCAACGTGGCCTTCTTTATATCCACGCAAGTCCACCTCATCGTTTAGACCTGTCTGGCAGTGAGCGCGAGTCTCACACGTGCATTTGGTTTGTCCAGGCACGATTCGCCTAGAGAGCCGGACAACAACGTCAGGTTGCGACCTTCCCCGCCATGCGTTTTCTGACTAACAAAGGGCTGCTGTGCTTCAACACAAGGATGACAGTCAGCTGTGGAATCTCCTCAGCCCCGCGCAACGGAAGGAACCCTCCTGCTTTCCCCATCAGCATGCAGGCTGGGAGAGTCACCACCGCCACACTTATAATCTCATTTCAATAATGAAAAGGCTGGTTGTGGAGGATCCAGTCCTTTCAGCCCATAGTCTTTTTCAGCTGAATGACAGCATTGTGAGGTCTATGCTTTGAGCAGCATCAGTATGTTAGTGTACATTTTAGGGAGCGGCTGCCACGTTTTGACGGCCGAAACAACAACGTTCCACATGCAGCCACAGTTTGTGCGGGACAACAGCTTGCCCAAGGGACGGATAAATGAAGAAGCTGGACAGAGAAACGCTGTGTATAAATGGCTCCGCATTTCTCAACGAGACGAATGTGCCAAAAATAGCCCGGGAGATAAACTCAGCGTGAAGCCTGTGCGTGCCAGGGTTAAGCCATTACTGGCAAAAACACAACAAGACTACACTACTGGGCTCACGTTTCCTTTCTCAGGCCTCCCTCTAGTGGAGAGAGATGGAGGGGGAGTAAAACAAACAGACAAAGGGGGTAGAAAACTGGAGATGGGGTCATTGGTCATTGTTGGACACGTCTCCGTCCCAACCACCCCTCTAAGACACCCAGTATGAGACGGTCCCTAACACAGTACATCAGCCTGACACCCAGGACGTGACTCCTCCCATACATCTAACATTGGACACACACAGTCGCTTAGACAGAGCCACACACACACACACACACACACACACACACACACACACACACACACACACACACACACACACACA
>JACXGJ010004495.1:0-45032 GCA_016801105.1 Esox niger
ACCCATTTCACCACTATTACCATTGTAACTACCCCACCCATTTCACCACTATTACCATTGTAACTACCCCACCCTCTTCATCACTATTACCATTGTAACTACCCCACCCATTTCCCCACTATTACCATTGTAACTACCCCACCCATCTCACCATTATTACCATTGTAACTACCCTACCCATTTCACCATTATTACCATTGTAACTACCCTACCCATTTCACCACTATTACCATTGTAACTACCCCACCCTCTTCATCACTATTACCATTGTAACTACCCCACCCTCTTCATCACTATTACCATTGTAACTACCCCACCCATTTCACCACTATTACCATTGTAACTACCCCACCCTCTTCATCACTATTACCACTACCTGCCCCAGCTTCTTCCCTTTTGTACTCATGTTTCTCTTCCTCTGTCTGTCTTTCTATAAACCTCTGTCTCTTTATTTCTTTCTCTCTCTCGCATCTCCTTCCCACTTTACGCCTGTGTCAGACAGTGAGGTTGTGCTCTTCCAGACAAGTGAGAACATATAAAGCCTTTTAGCTGTTTAAACATATCTCTCTTTTCCGACCCTTTTTTCTCTACAGACACACACACCTCTTGTCAACCTATGGAGGTGGTACAGTACATGCTGATGACAAGGTTATCTAAATATGGTCAGAGGGCATAAGAGGTGTTCACCCCAGCAGAGCACTTAGAGCATGTCCAAGACCCGCCACGAACACACACACACGCGCGCACACACACGTGCACGCGCGCACACACACATGCCTACGCACACACACACACACAATCTATCTCTTTCTCTCTCTTCACATCTGTCAGATAAACAACTATTTGACAGAGACATACGTTTTCCAACTCTCCACATTTACAGGCCCACTCACTGCAGATGTTCAGTTCCTCAGACTCTTCTAGTCTGTATCCCAACAGACACTGGACAGGAGATTTCAGGGTGTTCTTGTGCAGGCTCCACTCACTGTGTAATTTGCAAACTCAAACATTAGAATTAGTATATTCTGCCTGTGAGGGCTCTGCCCTCAAAAAGGTGCTATCTAGAACCTAAAAGTGTTATTTATTTCCACGAAGGATTCTGCATGGAATGCAAAGTGGGTCCAGTTGGTGCTAAAATAATGCCCCTGGGAAACATAGTGCTCTAAATGAACAGCTGAAGAACCACTTTGGAACTTTTTTACACACCGGTTGTTAGTCTGTACACCTGTAGCAGACAACCCCATGCTGTTGCATTAGCACTTCTCCATTACTACTATGTAATTAACCTGTTGATGGGGGGGAGTATCTGGGTGGATGTCAGCACAGAATAGCCAGGAACAACCCTTTCCCATCAGGCTTTGCTCTGAGAATCATATCATAAACAAATGATGTAATTATTCAGTCAGCATGCCTGTCCGTTATCCATTAATTAGGTCACACATTACTAGTATGTTTATGGGACAGGACTTGATATGACATAAACCACTTAAGTTCATAGGTCGCTTTAAAGGTATTTATTCAGCATATGCTCATTTAGAGGGAATGTAATTGCTAATGATATATTTGGACTAGATAATTATACAGCTGACCTGTTCTGCATTAATAGTTTACATGTATTGCCCTTGCCACTCCTATGTCATGTTGTGTGTTAACTTCTAAGTGAAGTTCAAACCCCCATGGTTCTCCCTGGTCCACATCCCTCTCTGACATCGCCAAGTCTCAAGTGCATTGAGATACCATCAAATGTGTCAACTGGATGTGATTGTTGTTTTAATTGAGCTGATGTCTTACTACTGAACCAAATGTGTTTCGAACTCCCTCTCTCTCTGCAGCATGTCCGGTGGGGCACTTTAAGTCGCTGTTGGGATCTGTTCCGTGTTCAGTATGTCCGGCTAACAGCAGAACCGGTCAGGAGGGATCTCGAATGTGTGAGTGTCGTAGCGGCTTCTACAGAGCGCCTGCCGACGTCAACTCCTCAGCCTGCACAGGTGAGATGATTTATATCTGCTTTAACCGGAGTTAAATTCCTTCTCCTACGTCACTGCACATAACATAAACCTTTCTTTCTATACCTCAACACACTTGCTTTACTCTCCTTTCTAATTTGCGGTTTTCCTCCCTTACTCCGTCCGTGCCTTACTTTGCTCCATCCATGTTTGTCCTCTTCCACACTCCCTGGTCTCTCCTCCAGGCCCTCCCTCTGCTCCGACCTCAGTCTCCTGGGAGTATGAGAGTGGTGACGGCGGTGTGTCACTGCGCTGGCGCCCTCCAGTGGACATGGGTGGTCGTAGCGAGGTGCTGTACGGAGTGGTGTGTAGGATCTGTCCCTCGGCCACGTTTACAGCCCCGGGGGTGTGCTCCTGGTGTGGCGAGGCAGTCACTTTCACCCCCTCCCAGACGGGCCTGAAGCAGACCAAGGTCACCCTCAACAACCTGCTCACCAGGGTTACATACCTCATACAGGTAGGAATACAACTCCCATGCACACCAGAGTTACCAGTCACCAACCTCAAACAAGTAGAACTACAAGTCCCATGACCACTATAGTAACCTAAACATACCGTCACTTCATACAATTTCTACAGTATAAAAGTGCTATGTTAGAGTTATACTGTTAACCTAAGTAACATTGAATTACTTTTCGCTGCTGTTTCTTCACAGGTCCAAGCAGTCAATGATGTCTCAGCTCTAAGTCCTTTCCCACCTAGATTCACAAGCATCAATTTCACTACCAGCCAATCAGGTGAGAACACGAGTCGGGCTAAATAACAGTTACATTACAGCACAGAAATATTTGTTCAGTTCAGTTCTGTGTGTGTGTGTGTGTATGTCTGTGTGTGTGAGAGAGAGAGAGAGACTGTGAGAGAAAAATGTGGAGAGACTCACATACACAATACATACCCATGCCAACCCAACCCTGTGGATGTGTTCCCAAACCAATTCTAACTCGCTGAAGCCTTCGGGCCAGAACATCCAATCAATCAAAACAAAACCACATTATTGGGAAACACAATCCAAAAGCTAAATACACTATTATCTGGACCACCATCAAAAGTACACAATTGCAAACTGATCTGATGTACAAGCTCAGTGAGACAGCCATGCAACTGAAAATTAGAGACACAGGAAAGCTTCTCCCCCTTTAGAGCAAAGGCTGAACAATCACTGCACCCCACGGCGAAGGCTGACCAATCTCTTCATCACACTGATAAGGCTGACCAGTCCCTGCACCACAGCAGAATCTGAGGCAAAGAAGCATATCATGAGACTATGTAAAACACATTTCCATGAATTTGAAACATTAATATTTTAGGTTTCCAAAACTTTTCTTGAAAAGACTTTGCTATGCATTCTTTTGGGGGATAACTCAAGAGAGTTGTGATTGGCAGCTCATTACATGAGATGAGAGAGTTGTGATTGGCAGCTTACTACATGAGATGAGAGAGTTGTGATTGGCAGCTTCGCTACATGGGATGAGTGAATTGGGATTGGCAGTCTGACCCATAAGATGAGGGATTTTCTGACAGGCCAAAAACCCTGCATGTCTTAAGCCTTAAAAAACGGTTTGCTTTGATTATTGAATCACTATTAAGCTGCATATCTTAGTCCAGAACTAGGCTTGATCTGTATCTGTCACGGTCGGTGAGGCAGGACCCAATCACAGAGGTGTAAATAAACACAATATTCTTTAATCAAAGAACACAGAAACCTAGAACATAGAAATAGAAACAAAAGACACTGAACATGAAAATGCAACAGTCAGCACGGCGCAAGCCATGACTGGGTCCATAAAACCCGAAATGTAAAATGGATTCTAAATGGCATCCCATGGAGTATCCACTAAAGCTTGAATCACTAGTAAAATGAGCCCGGAAAGATTCCCACCATGTCAACTAAACATGCCCCAGGAAAGGCCTACCAAAATAAATACCAGTCATCACACAAAAGCCACAACAGTGAGAGCCAAAGCCTAAGGCATTGCCCTCGCTCTCTCACAGTCACTTATTCCAAACAGTGCCAAAACAATATACCCATAACATTGTTATGTTAAATAAATATAAAGAAAATTGACATGCAAACAAACATATGTCTCTGTTTACATTTGGATGTTTCCCAAAGATTTCCCATGAAAATAAATCCTTTGAATTTGAACAATGTAATTGACTGAGAAAGAGACAGATAGACAGAAACAGAGAATATGACAGAGAGACAGAGACAGAGACAGAGACAGAGACAGAGACAGAGACAGAGGCAGAGGCAGAGGCAGAGGCAGAGGCAGAGGCAGAGGCAGAGGCAGAGACAAAGGCAGAGGCAGGGGTGTGTAGAGGGCAGATACAGTACAGTCAAATGCAATCACAATATATAATTATAGAGGCTTCTTATTTCCCTATTTTCCTCCTTTTGAAATTAAATAATGTATTCTAACTAATTAGATGGGAGCAAATAACATTTAGCAACTCCAACACAAACAGTAACCTGCCTGCCATTAGTTGGCTCATCTAGTAGTCTGTGAAATGCTGCCCCCAACTGGTCAATACAGAAATGAACAATCTGGCAAGGCTCCGTCCTGTATTTCCTTCTACCTTTTTATAAATAAATAAAAGGACAAACACAAATCTCTCCGTCCCCCAGTACCCTCTCCGGTCCCTAGCCTGCACCAGCTGAGTCGAGCCCCAGACTCCATCACTCTATCCTGGCCACAGCCTGACAGACCCAATGGAGACATCCTGGAGTACCAGCTCAGATACTATGACAAGGTATCTGTCCCCTTCTGACACACAAACACATACACATGCTCCTTCAATGATGCATTCGTTGACACACATGCTAGCTCCAAAACATATAGACAGTATAGTACAAAAACAGACACACAGCGACATTGTCTCTCTCTCTCTCTCTCTCTCTCTCTCTCTCCATTCCTACCAGGGATCAGATGAGGACAGTGCCGTGAGTGTGTATAGTGAGACCAACACGGTGACAGTCAGCTCTCTGGCTCCTGGCTCCATCTATGCCTTCCAGATTAGGGCCCGCAACGAGAGGGGCTATGGGCCCTACAGTCACACCATCTACTTCACCACTCTGGCCCTGGGTAACACAGCCTGTCATCTGGATGCACTGGCAGTCACACCCACCATCCGAATCTTGCTTATGCGTTTCTCATATGTTCTTTCTCAGAGGAGCGTTCCAAGCAGATCCAGAATCGTCTCCCTTTATTGGTCGGTTCTGTGATGGGTGGGGCGGCCTTCCTCCTGGTGGTCGTGGCGATAGTGGTTGTTTTCGTGTTCCGAAGGTGACTGAGTCCTTAACTACTGTCGCCATATGTAAACACACACACACACACATTCACATCCAACTACAATGTTCTGAAAGACTGGTTTGTTCTGACCTTTCTAAGTAAGAGGAGAGAGAGCCCCTACAGTGACAGACTCCAGAGGTACATCAGCCACAAAGGTGAGTCAGAGTGTTTGTTTGTATCGGAATATAAATCACTGTCATTTGTACTGAGACGCACACACTGCCTCTACAGAGCCGTTGTCATGAAAAGGAGGCTGCATATGCCTTTATGCAGCCTCCTGGTGACAATCCCTGATGTCCCTAAATAACAGCCCCCTACGTCACAAGATCAGGGGAAGAAACAGAAAGAACACAGAGGAGACATGATGAAAAAATCACGTTGAGGAATCAGTTGAGAAGAATTTGAATAATGTGGAGGAAGAAATATTCTGCTTTTCCAAACTGTATGTTTCTATTGTACCTAATGTCCTGCTATTAAACATGCTTCTATTGTCCTGCTGTATCCAGTGTCCTGCCAGGAAGCAGGTTTCAAATATCCCTCTGTACCAAGTGCCGTGCCTTGAAACATGTTTCTATTATCCCTCTGTACCTAATGTCCTGCCATGAAGCAGGTTTCTATTGTCCCTCTGTATTAGGTGTTCAGCCATGAAACTTGTTTCTATTGTCCCTCTGTATCCAGTATCCTGCCTTGAAACTTGTTTCTATTGTCCCTTTGTACTGGGTGTCCTGTCATGAAATATGTTTCTATTGTCCCTCTGTACCCAGTATCCTACCATTTAGCATGTTTCTGTTGTCCCTCTGTACCAGGCGTCCTGCCATGCAGCATGTTTCTCTTGACCCTCTGTACCAGGTGTCCTGCCATGTAGCATGTTTCTATTGTCCCTCTGGACCAGGTGTCCTGCCATGCAGCATGTTTCTATTGACCCTCTGTACCAGGTCTCCTGCCATGCAGCATGTTTCTATTGTCCCTCTGTACCCAGTGTTCTGCCTTGCAGCATGTTTCTATTGACCCACTGTACCAGGTGTCCTGCCATGCAGCATTTTTCTATTGACCCACTGTACCAGGTGTCCTGCCATGCAGCATGGCCTATGGTGATCCAGCAATCCAGGCAGGTTTGGAATCTGAATGTCCGTTCAGCAGAAAATGTTCCATCTTTCTTTCCCACCTTTTCTGTCCAATAAAGCATAAAATGGCTTCTTTGATGATATAATATGCTCTCTATTTAAAAAAGTCTAGGTACAGATCGTCATCCTTTGCAGGACATTTCATTCTGCAGTGTTGAACCACAATAATCCAAGCCCTGTGTTCCATCTCTATTAGGCGGTGTCAAGTACTATGTGGACCCTTCCACCTATGAGGACCCTAGTGAGGCAGTCAAGGAGTTTGCCCGTGAGATTGACCCCGCTCATCTTAAGATAGAAGAGGTGATAGGTGCAGGTTAGTGTCCTGGTCTGATGTTTTCAGAGCTCATAAGTGGAGCCAGCAGTCAAGGTGACACCAAACTCACAATCTCTCTCTCTCTCTCCTACCGTTCCCACTGTTCATCCAGCCCAGTTTGGGGAAGTTTCTCGGGGGCGCTACCGGCCTCTGGGGCGAAGGGAGGTGTTGGTGGCGGTGAAGACACTGCGTTGGGGTGTGACAGACAGAGAGAAGGCAGTGTTTATGAGCGAGGCCGGAGTGCTCGGACAGTTTGACCACCCCAACGTGCTGAAGTTAGAGGGGGTGGTCACTCGGAGCCCCCCAGAGAGGATCATCACTGAATTCATGGAGAATGGACCGCTGGATGCCTTTCTCAGGGTGAGATCTACAACTACCATACACACTGTGATAGACCTAGAACAAGACTTATCTACACAATAAACAACTCCTCAGGCTGAGAACTACAACTACCATACACACTGTGATAGACCTAGAACAAGACTTATCTACACAATAAACAACTCCTCAGGCTGAGAACTACAACTACCATACACACTGTGATAGACCTAGAACAAGACTTATCTACACAATAAACAACTCCTCAGGCTGAGAACTACAACTACCATACACACTGTGATAGACCCAGAACAAGACTTATCTACACAATAAACAACTCCTCAGGCTGAGAACTACAACTACCATACACACTGTGATAGACCCAGAACAAGACTTATCTACACAATAAACAACTCCTCAGGCTGAGAACTACAACTACCATACACACTGTGATAGACCCAGAACAAGACTTATCTACACAATAAATAACTCCTCAGGCTGAGAACTACAACTACCATACACACTGTGATAGACCCAGAACAAGACTACACAAAATACGCCAGGCTGAGACTGAGAAAACATCTGTTCCTTGCTTGATGATGATTGACTTTAAAGTACATTTCTTCTCAACTCTGTCCCACTCATCTCTTACTTCTCCTCCTCCAGGAGAACGAGGACCAGTTCAGTGTTCTCCAGCTGGTAGGCATGGTGAGGGGTGTGGGGGCTGGGATGAGGTACCTCTCTGAGAGGAACTTTGTCCACCGGGACCTGGCAGCCAGGAACGTGCTGGTTAACTCTAACTTGGTGTGTAAGGTGTCTGACTTCGGTCTTTCGCGCCTCATGAGGGGTTTGGACCACAACATGCCTATCTACACCGCCTCACTGGTATGTGACGGGCCAAAGTGTTCCGTTTTTTTCACTCCAAAAATATGACTTATTTTAAGTGATTATCGCCGCCTTCACAGTGCCTGTTAGTCCTTATCCTCTCCCAGCCTGTCACCCTGCGTTCTCTTCATCCTCCCAGCCTCTCATCCCGCATTATCGTTCTCTCCTCTCAGGGAAGCAAGATTCCTGTCAGGTGGACAGCCCCTGAGGCCTTCCAGCATCGCAAGTTTAGCTCAGCCAGTGATGTCTGGAGCTTCGGGGTGCTCATGTGGGAAGTGATGTCATATGGCGAGCGGCCATACTGGGACATGAGCAACCAGGAAGTGAGTCATTGGGAGGGTGATGCCAAAGTGGGGGCAGACATATTTTATTGATCAGGATTGATCAGAATGGATAATAATCTCTAAGTCCCTCTGTACTTCAGGGACCTCTGTATAGGTCACTGTTAACACTCTTCTTTTCTCTATCCTTCTTTCTGTTTTTCTCTTTCTCTTTGTCTCTACCTGTCCTTTCTCCCATCTCTGTGTCAATGACCCAGGTAATGAAGGCTGTGGCAGACCAATACCGTCTCCCAGCCCCTCATAACTGTCCCCCGGCACTGCACTCCCTCATGCTGCAATGTTGGCAGGCTGAGAGGGCTGACCGACTGGGCTTTGACTCCCTCCTGTCTTCCCTGGACAGGCTCATACGACACCCTGCTTCCCTTAAGGCAGAGCATCCCCGGTAAAAAAACATCACCTCCCCTCAGCCTTTCCTGATTTGTCACACAGTACTAGAAATGATTACACATTGAGTCGAGTCACTTCTAACGGCCGTTTTTTAATCTTTACCTTCTTGGACTCAAGCTCCAGCCAGCCTCTGCTGAGCCCCACCCCCACAGACCTGTCGTCCGTGGCCACGGTCAGTGAGTGGCTGACAGCGTTGAGGATGGACAGGTATAAGGACCAGTTTGAGAGGGCACACCTGGACACACTGGACAGAGTCAGCAGGCTAACCATGGAGTGAGTGTGATTGGTCCATTCCGATAATGATGTCACTTTGAAAAGTATACAGATTGTGGTGTTAGAAGCAATAGATATTGAACAGCTTCCATCCCTCGATCTCTCCATCCCTCCATCTCTCCATCCCTCCATCTCACCATCCCTCCATCTCTCCATCTCTCCATCTCCATGCCCCAGGGATGTACAGAACCTTGGGGTGAACCTGTTGGGTCACCAGAGGAAGATCACCAATGCAGCCCAGCAGCTCAGAACCCACCTGACCCAAGGCCAGGTGGAGGTCTAGAACCCATCGATCACTAAGCAGGAAAAAACAGACAGGTGCACTATGGGAGACACACAGTTGTCCACGTTAAGGTGAGATCTGGGAGTAGAATTGCTGAAGAGGAACGGTGACGTGTGAGGGGGAGAAGCATTCATTCATGTGTTTTATTTCTCTAGTTTGCGATTGCTTATCTTGTGTCTAACTCTTTACCAATCTCTACCTCTCTACGGCTCTTTTCTTTCTTACACTTCTCTCATGTTGTCTCACAACTATCCCTCCCCTTTTCACAAGACATGTCTCACCACATTCATTGAATAGATGAAAACCATGAACATTTATTTTTACCAGATAATAGAGATCTCCCACCACAAGCAATTGACAATCAAAGACTGTTTCTGCTGACTAACGTCGATATAATGAACATTGTTTTGATTATTTGTTACGATATGCTTCAGCTACTATGTACAGAAAATGTTGTACTCTGTTGACAAAACATTAGCCAATGGTTTCTCTCATTGGTCACTTGCCTGGTCACTTGTATAAGGATTAGACTTGAAAATGGGGGTGTAGCTTTCGTCCTGACGGAATGGAGTCATCCACTGTTGAGCTTCACCCCCCTATTGGTGTGTTCTCACTGTTCACGTTTCTTTGTTTTGATAGGTATAGTAAAGTCACTGAGTCATTTGACCATTGCAAATGTGAAGTGGGTTAGATGGACTTTGTATGTGTGATATGATTACTAATGGATGTAAGGAAGGGAATGTTTTGCTTTTTGTGTGTGTGTGTGTGTGTGTGTGTGTGTGTGTGTGTGTGTGTGTGTGTGTGTGTGCGCGATGGCTTATAGGCAGTTTGTGTGTATGAAGTATGAATTATGTGCATGCAGGTGTGTGTGAGTAGGGGGTTGTGTGTGTGGTGTATAATAATATTTGAATGTCTGCACTTAAGTTGTTTTTTTATATGAGTGTTTCACAGGGATGGGCACTAATATGGAAAGTCCATAACGATATTAGTTGCATTTTTAAAAGTTAAATTGATCAGATCAATTTGCAAAACATGAAAACCAAAAAAATAACGATTTTTCCACCCTAATGCTGTGGCTTTAGTTCAGTACTCATTTCAGCCACACTAGTTATTCTCTCTATCTGCTCTGAAAAAAACAGACAGCGTTTGTCTAGCTAGACCTAAACTGGAGAAAAATAACTTGCTCTACCTCTTCAACAAATCTGTATTTAAATGTATTTAACGTTATTATTTGTGTCCCTTCCATATCTGTTTGATTACCACGGATGTAACCCTTGAGCCCAGTAGTAGTGTTTGTTGTTCCTGAGACTGCTCTCATACTTACGTACATTTGTACTCAGTCTTGGACAGTGAAGACTCTTTCTTCCAAACATGAGCTGAGACCAGCTGTGTAATAATCAACCTACAATTATCAAGACCAACAATTGCTGTAATTTTTCAGAAGCCACTCCGCAGCCACAAGCTCTGTCTGATCAGTTTGGCTATAATGTACAGCACCGTTTTCAAAATAGTTGGGACACTGAGTAAAATGCTAATATGAACAGAATGCAATGATGTGCAAATTATTTTTCCTTGTTTAATTAAACATTGTACAAAGACAAATCAAATGTTGAAACTGAAAATACATGCCCATTTTGAATTTGATGCCAGCAACATGTTTCAAAGAATTTGTTACAGGCGCGTGTTGATTTCTGTGTTCCTCTCTTTAGTCTGGAGGAAGCGGTGTCCATGATCCCCAAAAATAATTTCACGTTTTGATTTGTCAGACCATAGGACAGTTTTCCACTTTGCCTCAGCCCATCTTCAATGAGCTTGGGCCCAGAGAAGGCATGGGTGTTTTTGGATCTTGTTTATATGTGGATTCTTTTTTGCATGCTAGGGTTTTAACGTGCATCCAATTCAAAGTGGGCATTTCTTTTTCAAGAAACAATAAAATGTCCCCAGTTTATTCATTTCATATGTTGCCTTTGTACTATTTTCTGTTTAATTTGTTTTAAATGATTTGCATATCATAGCATTACATTTTAATGTACATTTTATGCAGCGTCCCAACCTTTTGCGAAATGGGTTGTACAGTACAATATGGGGCACAGTGTGTTGGCTAAACTTTCTTCATTTTGGCACATTCTGACATTTCTGTCGCCTAGTTTTACCAATCATATCAGACCTTTTGCTGATCTGAATGGTCAAAAGCAGAAAATGGTAATGCTCTTGTCCCCCCCCTTGGTTATGGTTTTCACTTTGTCAGTCTCACTGTAAGTGCTCTGGAACACATCACCGTCCAGCAGTGAAGGAGAGGATTGCTGTAGCTAAATAAGCTTGTTAATGTTAGTTTAAACAAATTAGATGAAGCATGTTTGTTGAAGATGAGTTGTGCAACAAGAATCAACTAAGCTTTAACCACATACAATGTAAGTCACAACACTAGTTGGCCAGTTACTTGACTTGCTGTCATCAAGCAGAATGACATTAGGTAAAGTTAACGTGAGCTAAGGCCAATGTTCATGGAAAGATCTTTGTTAAAAATGAACCAGATTAAGTGTACAAAGCATCCCTATAAGAATCAAGGTAAAATAGACACGAAAGGCACGACCACTCACAGCTTAGTTACATTTAGAGCTGGCAGCTAGTGAAAAGGTTTGCTTGTAATTGTCGTTTGCTACATGATGAGGGGGGTTGACATGTTAAGAAACAAATACATGTTCGGAAGAAACACATTACTGAATGGCCATAAAAGTATTATTTTGCAAGTTTTGAAAACCTTTTTGTTTTAATAAAATGATTTTCGAGCTGGTCTGCTTGGTGAACAAACCTGGTTTGCTTTGCTAGCTGTTATGCTGGAGAAGCATGCTGTTGCATTATTTTCTGTATTACCAACACATGTTAAATCGGGTGATCAGGTATCAGAAGAAAGCATGGCATGTTCAGGCATCATAATCATTCGATGCTATTGGTGCCCTCCGCTAATGTTTACCACGATTCCACTATTGTGAACATTTGTAAAATAAAGAATTTCATTTTATTTCAACTTTTCTATTCATTTTTTTTATTGTGTCTGAAACTAAATATTTGAATGTTGCACAGTCATTAAATTAAACATACAGCATGTAAATATATTAAGCCTTGAATCTGACCACAGCCAAGTGGTGTGTTGGTAGGGTTACAGCTAAAGTTGGAGTTGAGGCTTGTTTAGAGTGCTAACCCTAATTCTAGATTGTTTATACATTGCATTACAGCTGAAACACTGACCTTCACCCGCTCATGATCCTTAACACTTAGTGTAGTGGCCCACTACACTACTGTCTCCTTTCCATGTAACATAAACCTCCACCATGTCTGATAGGAACAGAAAGATCAGCATGTTTCACCTTAATCATCATAGCAGATCTGATGACCCTAGCGTGGGAGTAAAAGGACAGGGCAGAATTATCTCCTAGATGTCATGGTGGCATGAGATAGGATCTGACCTGAGAGCAGAAACACAAACACCAAAATATTTATATTTATTCTGACACTCTGGAAAAGACTAGTTATAATATGTGAATATTGAAAGAGATACTGTATGTATTGAAATATGAATTGAAAAAACACATACCCAGTGGCTCTCTAAAGTATTCACCACCTTGGACTTCCACATTTTATTGAGTTACAACATGTGATCAAAATGGATTTACTCAGGGTCAACTCAAAACAAAGCCCATCATTTCAAAGTAAAACATTAAGTTAACTTTATTTAGAACAATTTATAGATTTAATTTTTCACTTTGACATTATGGACTTTATTAGTGTTATTAGTGTTGATCAGTGGTATATCCAATTAAATCCATTTTGGAAAAGTCCAAGAGCGTGAAGACTTCGAGAGCCGTTGTCTGCGTCACAATTCTATTAAGTACTAGGCTTCTGGAAAGTTTATCGCCACACAAATATGAATAAACACCAAGACTTTTTAGGATGTTTTTTTTAAAATTAAAAACCTTATTTATCGACAAAAGCATGTCTAAACAATCAGGACATGGGAAAAATCCAGACATCTCAACATGGGGCTCAGTTGGCAATACACGGCACACACAAAATCAGAGTTCGGTTCCTAAAGGGGGCCAGAAAGTAAAGAAATATTTGCACTTACCACTTACAACTTGCTTTGATTCAGAGCAGTGGTCCCGTTTTGTAAACGTACGAGACGTACAGACATGGTGCTGAATGCTAGGGATGCAAGTATACAAGTATACAAACAGCAGAGAAAACTTTGTATGTGCATAAAGAGACACACTGCCTATTGAAAACACCATTCTTCATGGCAACACTCCAGTGTCTCACTGTTAGATGAGTGGCATCTCATAAATAGTTATTATGAAGACAATACAAAATGATTGAGTCACTCAGGAGCATGATCCAGGGCTGTCTGCCATACTGTCCTCATAAACCCACATTCATCCTTTAACACACGGCGGGTAACCAACTTGTTACTCATGACCTATATATGGTGCAAGCAAATACCTGAATACACAAGGATCATTCTAGAGGTATTCTCATGTTGTGTTTTAGATATATCTGTGTTTCTATGATTGTGGATGCATGAAAGGGAACAACATGATTTAATCTATACTATAGGTCAATAAAAACAACTACGGCTATTTACATAATGTTTTAGCTGCGGAATGTGTGTGCTCAGTTGGGGATCCTGCCTTTAAAATGATATCAATCATGTCATTACAAAGACACGCAAGGACAAAGAACATTCTCTCCAGTTGCATACTGTAATCAGAGGTATATGTTAAAGATTCTAATTACACTCTTTAAATATGTAATTTATTCCATTTTAATCTAGTGTCATTTAATGGAAGGCAATTAAAATGAAGGGAAAAACATTGTGTGGAAAATATTTAATAATTTCTTGTTTAGTAAATAATATAGGTGGAACTGCAATGATTAACTTGATATGATCACAAATAAACTCCAAAGACCAAAACTGCTAAACTTATTTCTACATAAATGCCATCTTGAAATCATCAGGTCATTACTTGCTGCAAAATATCAATCAAATCACATTTATTTTATAAAGCCCTTTTTACATCAGCAATTGTCGCAAAGTGCTTTCACAAAACACCCAACCTTAAAATACACAGATTGATAGTAGCTAGCTCAAAATGTTTAGAGAACAAGTACAAAAAGATGTGAAGTGTGGTCCAGAATTTGACCGGACAGAAGTAATACACAACCATTGTTCGGACAATGGCTTATAGCTATGAAGTGCCAAAGCCCATTTGGTGGCCTGGATTCAGGCGTTACAATGGTTTTAGAATGGACAGATGGTACTATAGGATGCTAATAGGCATTGGAACTGTACAGTTAAATCAATATAGTAGCCAGCAAATATACTGTAGAGTGCTCTTTTAAACAACTGTTTTGGGGAGTTTGGGAAAATTGTAAGGTTAAATAATTCCCCTGAATTCATGCTACAGTTGCCACAGGCATCAATGCAAAATATTGGATCGCCTCAGTAGTTAGTTACATTGCCAACTTCAAACCCTTCAAATGTTAGCAGCTAACACAGTCACTTGCCCATCTGTTGCCCCTGGATTCAGGATTTGCAGTGCACTCTTCATAGAATAAAACTATATAGAAGTGAGTTCAATGCCTCTGGCATGTTAACATAATATTTTCATAAAGGCACCGATATTGGAATGGACACATGGTACTGCATCATGCTAATAGGCATTGTGTACTGTGTCAAGACTAGAGTAGTAGACAGTGTTGTTTAGACAGTGCCATTTCTAAATGTACCACGGTTGGTGTGTGTGGGAAAGAGGAGAATTCTAGCTACCATTCCAGTGACATCAGAATACATGACATTCCAACATGGATGCAGCCTATGTCTTTCTAATACATACAGGGCATTTCATAAGTATATTCAATTTTAAAATGTTCTTGTACATTTTTCTTTTTTTTATTATTCGATATACAAGTATCGCAAAATGATATAACAATTCGTATGTGCATCTCAATTCCACTTTAATGGCTCTTCACATTTGACCTTGTCACGTATTCAATTTACATAATCAATCTTTCCATTAGTTTGGAACATCATGACTGCTTGTGCTGTAAAATCTTCCAACTTGTCCAGAACGCTGGTCTTAAGACTTAAAGAGCATATGAAGAAAAAAGCCTTTTTAGTGTGACCATTGTTGCAGCTTGTAACATCAAACCCCTGCAGCCAGAGTGGTGTAGATTGGTGTTTCATCTCCCCATGTTCTCCTCCACAAACTACACTGGTTTCCAGTCGAAGCTTTTATCCACTACAAGACCATACTGCTTGTCTACGGATTAGTTGATGGAAACAGCCCCTCCTTACCTTCAGGCTATGCTCAAAACATCACAACCCAGATTCTACTGCCATTGGTCTATTGGCTGTTCCACACTTACAGGAGGGAATCTCCAAATCAGGCCAGTCAAAGTCTCTATTCGTCCCAATGGTGGATCCAGCATTCCAGCAGAAACTCTTGCCATTTGCCAAAAACCTACTGAAACCCCACCTTTTAAAATCTGAAGTAACTCTGTTACTGCGTGGTATGGTTGTTCCACTTAAAATGAATGACTAAGAGGTAATTAAGTCTTCAGGATAAGAGGTACAACTATGTGACTGAAATGTATATCTAAATGTGTTACTACTGTTAGCGGTGTAACACCATTGTCGTAATGGTAAAACATGTTTCATGTGTAGTCTACGGTACCTCTGCAGTAGGAGCTTGAATCCTGTCCACCTTTCTTTCAGAACAGCTCCATATTCCCCAGTATTCTGAACAAAAAAGTGTAAAAACTGACTGAAAAAATATATTATAAAAAATATTATTAAATTATGATCACATTATTAAAATGAATTTAAAGCTGCAATCATCATTTGTTTAGAATTATAAGACATACCCACATTCATTTAAATTAATATGTAAAATTAATTCCCAAATGCCAACATAATTATTAATGACCAATATAACATAACATGGCAACTGTAAGGGCTTGGAGCGTGCTGGGATTGTTATGTACTGATGCAATGCATCAAATAAATGCAAAGTTTAGCATAATAATGTAGGACATTTACATTGTGTTTAGTCCTGGTGTTTAAGCAAAAGAAACCAAATGTAACATGAAGTCTAGGTGTTAAAAGGAAAACATCATACTCATAGGATTATACTAAGTACTCAGTATTATGGTCTTGTATGATAACAATTACCTTGTTTGTGAGCAGTGCTGTTGACGATACACTTAAACAGAGGTTGCAAAAGCCATTGTTATTGTGACTTGGTGACTGGTGAATTAGTACTGAAAGCCACTAAACAGTTGACTTAAATATAGTAAAAATATTCGGTTGAACAGTTTTTGCTGTGTACAACATGTATCTCTATAGGTAGACAAGCTTACATCGATATATCTTATTTTATTACTTACCTGCACTGAGACAACTGAAAGGTTGGCAGTTTTCAAACTAGTTATCTAAATTCTTCACTGGGAATTAACATAAAAAAATGTTGACTGTCATGATTTTTTTTAATGGTGGTAAAGTAGGTGCTAAAAATGAGCCATGAGGGCATCCCTTTTCTTCCTCTGTAAATTTTTTTTTTCTCCCTCTCAATCCGTCCTCTTCCTGACCTCAAAACCTTTAGCTCCTCCCACTCTCATGTCTCTGTTGTCTGCATATATAAAGAATCCTTTGAGTTCCCCAATACTTCGCTCCTTAAATTAACTTAATGTTGCATTTATTATATAGTTTATTATAACCTATATAAATTAGCAATAAAGGATTACCTGTTGTTTTCTGTAAAGGTAAGTGCTTACCTTTTCATTTGAAAGAACCAAGAACCAAAGAGAAAACAATATTAGAATATGTATTTATTCAATCTTCATTTTGAAGGAAGTCATGCTAAGATCAAGGATTCTTTGAGATCGGAGTGGAGAATACAAAACATTCAAAGAAATACTAACATAGAACAAAACAGAGAATATCTACAAACAAAATGTATTATTTGTTACTACAAGAACTATAAGGTTAGAATGAGTTATTATAATTTTTTTATAAAATCATGGGATTGGGAAAGAGCAGATGGAGTATGCTTTTTACCGCATTTTTTTGTGTATTTCCAGTCTGTGAGTTAAAAGTTCTAGTTTTAAATGTAGTATCTTTTGCAAAAGCTGTAGAATTGTAGAATTGTTCTTATCCTACATTTTGTTCTATCAAACTGAAAAGATAGTTAGTCGCTATCTTTTTCTTTGTTACTATTTATCACACACAATGCAAATCTCTCTTCTTTCCAGCCATATTAATTAAAGCCACTCTATGAGAGAATGGCTACATCACTTACGAGATCTGCTCCAGGTGGGCTCAACCATTGGTGGTGCCAGCTAAGATTCCGCCTCCAGAACAGGAAAGGATTGGACTTGAATCTGGATGAAACGTTTCTGCTGCAGAGTAAACTGTGAGAATATTTAATTGGTAAATGCAGTTTTCAACAAATATTGGTTTATATTATAAACATAAAACTAACTCAACCACTCTCTCTTGTAGGATAAATGACATCCCTCTCTTCTTTGCTGCAAAAGAAAACAGTTCAGGTTGCATAAAAAAACTTCTGGATTGTGCATCTACAAACGTCTTTGAGAGAGGTGCGCTGGGTGAGACTGCCCTGCACGTAGCAGTTCTGTATGATAACATTGAGGCTGCTGTTGCTCTGATGGAAGGAGCACCTGAACTCATCAATGAACCCATGACCTCTGACCTCTTCCATGGTAAACACACACATTGGACAGACACATATCATTAAATCTTTTAAGTCACTCAATAATATATTATTTATTTTAATCTCTTTCAGGTATGACTCCTCTTCATGTTGCTGTGGTGAATCAGAACATTAACCTGGTCCGTCATTTGATTGCTCAAGGGGCAGATGTGTCCACGCCCAGAGTTACAGGCCTGTACTTCAGGAAGAGGCCAGGAGGGCAGCTCTACTATGGTAAGAGGAGTGTGAGTGTTCTGTATAGAGGAGAGAAGTGCATTTTGGGAAATTAGGTTGTTTGATACCATTTGCTTCTCTTTAGGTGAGCACATCCTGTCATTTGCGGCCTGTGTGGGCAATAAAGATATAATCTCCTTGGTGATCAATGCCGGAGCTAGCACCAGGGCCCAAGACTCCATTGGTATGGAACACTCCTGTTTCAGCTTCTCATGCACACCTTCTTCTGTCTTCTCTTCAGCAATTAAATCCCTCTTCTCTCTCTGTAGGTAATACAGTACTACACATCTTGATCCTCCAGCACAACAAGGCAATAGCATGTCAAACAATGGATATGTTGTTGTCATGTGACCTTAAGTTAGACCATGCTGTGCCACTGGACATGGTGCCTAACTTCAATGGCTTAACACCCATCAAAATGGCCGCCAAGAAGGGCAACCTTGTGGTGAGGATGGACAAAGGAATCTCTTCCATGTTCAAATAACACTACAGTACAATGCAATTATCTACAAATTAACTGAGCTGGATTTTTAGATTGATATGTTTTTATATCTCTCCCAGGCCTTCCAGCACCTGGTCAACCGAAGACGACTTGTTCAGTGGAATATGGGACCCCTGACCTCAAACCTTTATGATCTTGACGAGATTGACTCCTGGGCAGACAAGCTCTCTGTCTTGGAGCTCATTGTGGGCAGCCAGAGGAGAGAGGTACAGTACAGCATATTGAAGAACAATATAATACACAAACTTGATAAAATGCTATTCAATTTACACAACAGGAAAATGGATGTTGATGATCATGTTACTTGAACTGTGGGGTTGGGTATCTGTTTAAACACTTTGGGACAGGTGCTGATATAAAAAGAGATTTCTAAAATACATTTGTTTCATTATTGTTTTGAGGATGATGATGTTCTTCTCCCTTAGGCAAGGAGAATACTGGAGGTGACTCCAGTCAAGCAGCTGGTCAGTCTAAAGTGGAACCTCTATGGGAAACATTACTTTAGGTAACCACATGTTGTGCTCACACATACAAAGACAAAAGTACATATTTAAAACTTAGTCATGTTCCTATATGCTGTATATGTACATGTTGTGTTTGTGTTGTGAACAGGTTTTTGCTGCTCCTGTACCTTCTGTACATTGGGATTTTCACTCTGTGTTGTATGAATCGCCCTCTAAAGGACGCTCCTGAGAATTACACTGATTCTGATAGGGACAAAACCATCCGTGTGCAGAAAACTCTATCGGTGAGACATCAAGGGCTCTTCATTTGTATGAGAGTCTTTATACAGACCTCCACCTGAGGGGTTCATTTTAACCCTTTATAATCCACATGTCCTGTTCTCTTTCTCTTTAGGAGAGTTATGTAACCTATGATGACAACTTGCGCCTGGCAGGAGAGATAATCAGTATCATGGGAGCCCTGGTTATTCTGCTACTTGAGGTAAAAAACTATCATTTGAGCCCAGATTATTCTTCTACTGGTGGTAAAATACAGTCATTTTAAACTGCACATTAGATTAGATTATTGTTTTCTATTATAATCTGTTATATTCACAATCCTGCAGATCCCAGATATGCTAAGAGTGGGGGCCAAGAAATACTTTGGACAGACAGCTCTGGGGGGGCCATTCCATGTCATTCTGTAAGTCAGTATTGGTACCAGCTGCCAGTGTAGCCTTTATAAGCTGTGTTATAACAAATTGTCTTTTCCCAGTACTGATTGTGTCTGCCTAATAATGTGTTATGTCATGTCTAAAGAGCCTTTATAACTAGTATATGACCTGTGTTTGCTCC
This sequence comes from Esox niger, assembly GCA_016801105.1. Taxonomy (NCBI): domain Eukaryota; kingdom Metazoa; phylum Chordata; class Actinopteri; order Esociformes; family Esocidae; genus Esox; species Esox niger. The sequence continues at coordinate 20,023 of JACXGJ010004495.1, forward strand.
CCAGTATTAGCTTTGCCTGCCTGGTGGTACTTCTGTGTGTGTTCAGGCTCTGTGAAGTGCAGAGAGAGACAGATGTAATGGCAATTTGTCTGGTACTTGCCTGGAGTAACGTCCTGTTCTTTGCCCGAGGATTTCAGATGCTGGGGCCTTACGTCATTATGATACAGAAGGTACACATGTACACATCAAACAAGTATATTTAAGTGACTGTAGAATATATATGTTTTTGTTGTTTATATTTCACTGTTGCTGTGGTGTTTTTTCTCATCTCCTCCTAGATTATATTTGGAGACCTGACCAAGTTCATGTGGCTGAGCTTCATCATGCTCATCGGCTTTTCCACCTGTAAGTGCACTCTGTTAAACAAAGACAGCGCCAGCAAATATTCACCTTTAAATCAGTAAACTGCTGACAGCTGCATTTAAACCAAATGACCTCTCTGTTTCCCCGCCCAGCTCTGTGGATGGTGTACATGACTCAGGAACCAGGCTCCCTCCCTTCATACTACTCCTTCCCCATCACTCTGTTCTCCCTGTTCGAGCTGAGCGTGGGTCTCATTGACCTGCCAGTGGACCACACCATCATAACGCCCCCTGTTGTTCATGTGCTGCACTGCACCTTCTCTGTGGTCTCCTACTTACTGCTGATCAATGTGCTCATAGCCATGATGAGTGATACACAATGGAGGGTAGCTCAGGAGAGGGACGAGCTTTGGCGGACGCAGGTCTGCATCATTATAACACACGCACAGAAGGGCACACCCTCTCCCCCATAATACACGCAATTGCTTGGAACCATGATGAGTGGGTAATATCGGTACCATAGTCCTTTTGTCCTCTGTCTGTTGGCTAGGTGGTGGCCACCACCCTGATGTTGGAGAGGAGACTACCCCGTTGCCTCTGGCCCCGGCTGGGGGTGTGTGGCCTGCTCTACGGCCTGGGGGAGCGATGGTATCTACGGTAAGATAGTCGCACCTGTCATTGCCTCCATTAGCTGGCCTCCAACTGTATTCTGTCATAGATGTATCTCCCCGTCCGCGACATATTCTTGTTCTTTTTCTTTTGCAGTGTTGAGGATCGCAACGACGTAACGTTGCAAAAGATGAGCCGCTATATCCAAGCCTTCTCCAAGGATGACGATCAGAGCAAGGAGTGTGTGCAGACGGAGAGCACTGACTCATCTAAAGACTATACCAATGAAAACAGGAAGTCTGTGGTGCACTGGCAGATGATTCGTCACAGCGTTCTGAGTTTAGAGTTGGAACCGGAAGAGCCGGAAGATGACCAGGAAATAAGATACGTCTGATGTTGCTACGCCACAGATGCTAATTTTAACTTTTGTGCAAATTGCAGGTATTTATTGTTGAAACCTCAGATTGTCCCATATGCAGTCAAGTCACTATGTCGGCCAGGCAAAGAGGATGGGTTTAAACTTATGAGTACATTGGCAGATGATTCACTTTTAAATGGCACATAGAATATCATGTGAAAAAAACTCAGACTCAAGACAGGGTTTTATTTTTGCAATAAGTAATGTTTTCCTTTTCGGAGAATGACTTGTTTCCACGTGTGTCTTGCCTGTAACTGACTGTGGTGACACATTGTATGTTATCCTCTGGGGCGACATTACCAATGTTGGAATCTGTACCATGGGCCGTTAAGGTTTGTTATGAACTCCAAAGCTTGCAATGTTTGCCTACAATGTCTGCCTACACTCACTGGACAGTATTTCTTTGAGGGTGCCTATAAGGCCTATACAGAACTGGGAACGATGGCACTGTGGCCCCTGAGTGGCCGAGAGAGCATAAAAAGTCACTAAAACCAGGTATTGTCACAGCTGGCTGTAAAGAGGTTTCAAATGGGCAGTGCACCACCTGGGTAAGGGGATTCATTCTCTCAATGAGCTCTAGTGACTCCTTGGGGATGGATAACTGGCACTGTGACTCAATGGTGCTTGTTAGAGCTTCTGAGGACGTATGTCCCAATATTGGCCTCTTGAACCTGCTGGGAAGGTCCCACTGAGACAGGGTCATGACTACACAATTGGATAACACAACATTGGGGAGAAAACTAGGTAACATTTGATTAAATAAAATGCAAAAATGTGTTTTAGCAGTCTGAGCCCTATAAAAGAAATGATCAATGAAATAACTTGAAGGTAACGTGTCTGTTTAAATTATTTTAATGTAACACTGTAAACCTAAAGACATTTTTCACTAAAATACTTAGTAAGTCAAAATCAAAGTAAATGAAAAGTCTTAAATATTTGAATTGACTCAAAATTTATGAAGTCACTTTAATTAACTTTTTTAGGTTATAATAACAAGATATAGCCTTTTCAATTAGTCCAACTGTATAATTTCAAGTTTAGAGAACAAATGTAAATTTTTGATATGAAGACAAGATTGTTTAATGATTAAGGTATTTTTTTTACTCAAAGACTGTGACGACAACTAGGTACAGTTTTGTTAAATATGTATAATGACAAGACATTAAGTTCCATTTCCTTAAAATGTACTTGTATTTTTTTACACAATACACTTCGGGCATTCTAAGCCTAATTTAAGAAATAAAGAAGTTAATTTAACTTCCTATGATTTGATATTTAATTACAAGAAATACTCAGTTCACTTTAATAACAAACCATTCCAAGGTAACAATACATTTGTTATTGAGCAGTATGTCATGTTTTCAGTTCAAAAAGTGAAACTAAATAGTATAGCATTATATAAAACTTTATGGCAAATTTACTAAACTATGTGCAATTTAAAACTCAATTTATAATTTCCTGTTATTTTCACGTGTATTTATTTTGTGACTACGTCATCTCACCATATTTTAGAGGCACAATCAATCATCACAACACTTTCTTTCAGGGATACTGGTAATAATAGCCTTTTTTGACAGGAACAAAACAGAAAAATTGTGACTTCCTGATCCACAAATATTTATAAGTAGCTATGATATGAGGTGATTTGTGAACAAATCAGTTGGCATCCATCTGTAGTCATTTTAATGCCCTCAAATATGCTGAATGACAGGATGCTTTTGTTCTTGCCCTAAAATTGGATTAGTGTTCTGACGAGCATAACAGCAGGCTGTTAAGCTCCTGCCTAATACTTTCTTTAGATTTGTGAATAAATCTCATTATTTGAATGTTTTTATAGATGTATATTTGATGAAAGCTGTTGACAAGGTTTGACGAAGTTTGTATATACTTGATCCTTGTTGAATAAATTATATGCATATATTCCTTGAATGTTATTTTGCACAACACTGCTCACTCTAGTATTGTTAAGATAATGCTGGTCAATAAAATATTATGTAGCCAATATAATAGTAATATTACACAAACCAACACATTATCGCATCATCAATTGTACAACAGCATCAATATATATTTCAGTGTTATTATTGTTTTTACTTGTGCTCTTTAGCTTTGGGGGATTGTGTAATAAATCCCCCCACTGAAATGTATAATGGATACTTTTGTGGAAAAACTATTCAGTTTGTAAATTGACAAATATAATATTAAATCATGGGATACTGTGTGCTACATCCAACAAACGACATATTCTTCCCCCTCTTTAACCCTCAATGCAACACACATAGTGTACGTATATGGAATTCATACTGACTCATTAGTTAGTAGCTACTGGCTTTTATTAGGAGTCTGGGATGCGATGCATGAACCGTTTTAAAGAATGGTTATTTGAGGGGTGTACCAGGGTTATTATTGGGAAATTATGTTTAAGCTGCAATATGTAGGTTTTGTCCCCTATAAACATGTTGTGTAAGCTAATGAGACCCACTAAGCGTTGTTTAGCAACACAGACTCTTTTGGGCCAGTGGAATGTCAATTTATAATTTTTGGAGCATTCCGCTACTTTCCAGCCAATTCTGTTCCAGCAATCCCATTCCAGCCAATCGCCTTCGGTGAGGTGCGCCTTCCAGCCAATCACCTTCTGTGACGCGGGTCTTCTTCCTTGGCTTGTTTTGGGATGATGATATATAGTATAAGTACGCCATTGAGAGCATGTTTGCTTTCTGTGAGAAATTATAATGACAGTTCGTGCCCAGGACAACAAACTTTCAATTCCTCCCTGGTCTACTACAGCAAACACTATGAAAACTGTGAAAGAAGACTCTCTATAGCTAGCAACCAGTGACCCAACGCAAAATTTAGCAAGGCTCTGAAGAACGTGGTGAGTTATCACAATTCTTGGAACAAGTATTTTTCATATTATTATTCGGGACCATCTGGCTTGTTATCACCACACAGTTCGAAAGCCAGCATCCATGAAGGCACCAGTAATGCTGATCAATACATGTAGGTTTTGGAGCAAAATATTCTGCCATCCAGGCGTCTTTTCCAGGGAAGGTCTTGCTTATTTCAGCAAAATAATGGCAAACAACATTCTGCACTTATTATAACAGCTTTGTTCCAGAGTAATAGAGTCCAGATGCTAAACTGACCTGCCTGCAGTCCAGACCTGTCTCCTATTGAAAACATTTGTCAGATTATGAAATGAAAATACAACAGCGGAAACCCTGAATTGTTAAGCAGTTTAAATCCTATATCAAGCATGAATGGGAATACATCTCACTTTCATAAATCCAGCAATTGGTCACTTAAGTTCACAAATGCTTACTAAGTATTGTTAAAAGAGGTGATGCAACACAGTGGTAAACATGCCTCTGTCACAACTTTTCAAAAATGTATTGCTGGCATAAAATTCACAATGGGCATGTATTTTTCCAAGAACAATTCTATTTCTGAGACATGTAAATGAAATGAGTTTGAATAGGAAACATTGCAACATGATTAGTAAATATAGACACTGACGAGGTTAGAAATAATGACTTTTAATTGAAATAATAACAATGTCCTTCAAACTTCACTTTCATCAAATAATCCTCCATTTGCAGAAATTACAGCCTTTTGTGTAGGTAATCTGAATAGATACCACACCCTTTTTCCTGAAGCACCTCCCACAAGTTTGATGGGCATTTCTTCTGCACCATACAGTCAAGCTGCTCCTACAACAGCTCAATAGTGTTGAGATCCAATGACTGTGCTGGCCACTCTATTATAGACAGAATACCAGCTGTATACCAGAATACCTAAATAGATCTTTCATAGTTTGGGTCATGTGCGTTGGGTCATTGTCCTGATGTAGGAGGAAATTGGTTCCAATCAAGTGCCATCCATAGGGTGTGGCATGGCGTTGCAAAATGGAGTGGTAGCCTTCCTTCTTCAAGATCCCTTTTACTCTGTAGGATTTCTTCTTCTTAATTCTCACTATGTAGTTGTAGTGTGCTACCGTATGCCACTGTTTATAAGCATATTGCACTCATATGTATCTATTATTTCAATAACTCTGTCAATTGCTACTAGGACACATTTATGTATATTACGGCCATACTTGCCATATCTAAATGTTAAATAATACTTCCCAGTTTGCTGCTCTATCAAAATACTAACCAGTTTGCTGCTAGTTTACGGTACTGTTTTTTAATTGCTGCTAGTGTACAGTGTTATGTATATTGTTGCTTTATTTTATTATTATTATTTTCTGTCTAGATATATTTTTGCTTATATACTTATTCTGAAATTGTAGTTTGTCGGGTGACATGTCATAAGAATTTCATTGTACAGGATGACGCTGTTGTTGCATTTCGCAAATAAACCTTTAAACTTGAAACTCCAAAACACACCCAGACGATCATATTGCATCCACCATGCTTGACAGATGGCGTCAAGCACTCCTTCAGTATCTTTTCATTTTCTCATGAATGTTCTACTTTGTGATCTGAACACCTCAAACTTAGACTTACCTGTCCATAAAAAATTTTTCAAATATTCCTCTGGCCAATGTCTGTCTTTTTCACATGTTAATCTTCTTTTTATTGGCCAGTCAGAGATATGGCATTTTGTTTTGGCAACTCTGCCTAGAAGGCCAGCATCCCGGAGTTGCCTCTTCATTGTTGTTATTCAGACTGCTGTTTTGTAGTTATAGTATAATGAAGCTGCCAGTTGCTAGTCACTTTTGCTCAGGGACCTCTCACTTCTCTCTTTACTCTGGTGACAGTATGCGCTGTTCTGCGAAGGGTGTACTACACAACATTATACGAGGATTTGCCATTGGAACACAGGACAGATGGTTGCTGATAATAGACCTCTGTTTGTTTATGTAGAAATTCCATGAAAACAATTGTCCATTTCCAGCTACAGTAGTCATTAACAATGTCTATACTGTGTTTCTGATCAATTTACTGTTATTTGAATTAACAAATAATTTGCTTTTCTGTCAAAAACAAGGACATTTCTAAGTGACCACAAACCTTTGAACGGTTGTCTATATGTATTGAATGTTCCCATGATCACAGTGGGCTCTGAAGGAACAGAAAAATGTAATGTCCACTCTTTGATATTTGTATTGTATTTGTAATACTCTCTATCTACATTAAATGCATTTGTTATATTAATTCATTGACTATTTGGAATTAATCTAAATTAATTCCAAATAGGACTGAGATAGCATAAGGAAAAATGTTATTTAAGTTGATGAGACTAATATCAAACTGTTAGGTCTGAATGCCAAACTGATAAAAATAGGGTACTGCTAGGTCTGGTAAAAGATTTTCAATCATAGTGGTGGGAGCATCATGCTATGGCAAAGCTTCTCCAATTCAGGGAGTGAGACCAGGGTCAGGTAGAGGGAAGGATGAACAGAACAAAATGCAAAGAGGTCCTTAAAGAACCAGATTCTGCATGACAACACACCACAGGACATTGCTAGAGTTGCTTTGGGACAAAAGTGGCCCAGCCAAAGCCCAGACTGGAACCCCATTGAACATCTGTGGGGAGGCAGGTCACAGGTCACTGATGTTCCCTATTCAATCAGACAAGAACTTGAAAGGATCTACAATTAAGATTTGGAGAAACTGCCCAAATCCAGGTGTGCAGAGTGGGTAGAAGATATTTAAGATGACTTAAATCTGTGATCACTGCCAATGCCATTTCTACAAATTAGATTGATGACAAAAAAATTTGAGAAAAAGAGGTCCAACTGCCAAGAGAGGTGTTAAGTCCCAGGATCCTGAGCTTTGGAACAAGCTTAGCGGGCACAATAGTGTTGGATGCTGAGCTGTAGTCCACAAACAGCATCCTCATGTATGTGTTGCCTTTTTCCAGGTGGGAGTGGGAGGGTCGTGCATGTTGTCAGGGTGATGGATTCTCTCTGTAAATGTATTGGGACGGGATACAAATTAAAATGGGTCCAAGGTGTCAGGAAGGGTGAAGCAGATGTGACCATCTGCACAAAGCTCTTCATGGTGGTGAAGGTCAGTGCTACAGGGCTGTAGTCATTCAGGTAGGTGATAGAAGGTTTCTTCGGTACAGGGACAATTGTGATCTGTTTGAAGCAGGAGGGGACCGCAGACAGAGTCAGGGAGAGGTTGAATATGGAGGTGAAAATCTCCGCTAGCCTGCACAGTCCCTGAGGACATGGCCTGGAACGCCATATGGCAATGTATACCATTGTATATCATTTTTACGTGCTGAGTCTGTACTTTTATTGAATGTACAAAAACACACAATCTTATTTCTTTAAGCTAACATTGCCAGTCATTTTCATTCAGTTTGTAGTTTGTATTTGTATTCAATAATTGGATTCCTGGAAAAGTTTAATTCTCAGCTCATCTGAAGGTCTCCTTGAAAAAATTATGTTTAAATTCAAATGAAATAGAAAGTATGTTTCATTTAGGTGATGTATTGCATTTACATTTGGAATCCTGACCAATCTATTCAGAATAGCCAGATCAGCATACTTCATCTGAATCAGAGTTGGAGATCTGATGACTTTAGCGCGAGAGCAAGAGGAAAAGACAGACACTTTTCTTTAAGACGTCATGGTGGCAGAAGATAGGATCTGACCTGAGGGCATCTTACACAACCACCAACACATGTTTATTTTACCTGACCCGCACTATGCAGAATGATGAGAAAATGTAGAGAAAAAAATGTTTCTGTTTTTCAATAGACCCATTTGGAGTGGACGTCACGGTTACGTCACTGACGTTTGGTGGTGGCAGAAAACTGCAGGAACAAGTGTAGGGAAATGGCCTAGATCCTCAGACTAAAATAAAAAAATTATTGTGCCGTTGGATGTCAGAAGAGGAAAGCAAAACAATATGTAATTTTTTCTACAATTTAAGAATAAATCGAATAAATTAATAAACAGTTGAATGACCATCTACCCAAAAGTCTTACAGACATTGAGAGAGAGGTTGTTGTACTGGAATCACGTAGCCAGGTTCTTTAACCTCCTCTCTATAGGTGGTCTTATCATTGTTGGAGATGAGACCAAGGATAGTAGTGTCGTCTGGGAAACTGGGAATACAAGAGAGGCCTGAATACGCAGCCCCTGTGGGGCCTCAGTGCTCGGGATCAGTGAAGAGGAGGTGAGGTTGCCCATTCTCACCACCTGGGGTCTGCCTGTCAGGAAGGCCAGGAACCATTTGCAGATGGAGGTGTTAAGCCCCAGGGTCCTGAGCTTATGAACAAGTTTGTTGCCTTTTTTCAGGTGGAAGAGGGCAGTGTGTCATCAGGGCATTGGCATTGTTCATATATCTATTGGGGCGGTATTCAAATTGAAAGGGGTCCAAGGTGTCAGGAAGGATTGAGCAGATGTGGGTTCTGACCAGCTGCTCGAAGCACTTCATGATGATAGAGGTCAGTGCTACAGGGCAGTAGTCTTTCGGGCAGGTGATGAAAGGTTTCTTCTGTACAGGGACAATTGTAGTCTGTTTGAAGCAGGAGGGGACTGCAGACAGAGACAGGGAGAGGTTGAATATGGAGGTGAAAACCTCCGCTAGTGGTTCAGCGTGTTGGTAGTCTCAAACCGTGCATAGAATGTGTTGAGCTCGTCAGGGAGGGAGGCGGTACGAGCATCATTGCTATTTTTCCCTTTGTATTCTGTCTGTGATGTCACAGTCCTCCCCACATGCGTCTGGAGTCAGAGCTGTGGTAGTTAGACTCCAACTTATCCCTGCATTCCCTTTTTTCCATCACTGGTAGCCTTCCGTAGGTCATATCTGGTTAATTGACTTGGTGTTATACTGTGATGATTGTGTGTTCCCTTCATAAGTGGAGCTGGCTAATAAGAGCGAATGTCTCTTGCTTAGTGAGTGAGTGACTGACTACCCCTTGTTAAATAGAGTAGTTGTTAGTGTAGTTGTTTAACTATTAAATCTGCCAGTGGCAAAAGAGGATTTGTTCAGGATATGCAGATGTCGGGTGTCAGTATAGACAAGAGGCTATACTGACAGCCAGGGAAAGTACAGCTCTGTAGTGTAGTGGATAATGACACAGCCTTTCAAGTGGGAGACCCGGGTTTGAATCTCGAGATGGTGACAATTTATATTGCGGGCCGAATGAACTAGTCTTGCCTGGTTTCATAATTTGAGAAGTGTATGTATAATGCAAGATCAGGTGGAACTCAGTCAACACAACATTTAAGCAGTCATTTCTCGCACGTCTTTTAAACATGCAAACTGTGGTACAAGGTGCGACAAGGCTCTTGAATCACAGCATATAAGGCCATAGCTTACAATAATTCTGGTACATTTGCTTTTAGATGCCATTTAAAACAGGGAAAAACATTGCTTATGTACCAGAGTAGACCTGTCATTGTGATGTGGAATAAGATATGTACAGTGAGGGAAAAAAGTATTTGATCCCTGGCTGACAAAAAAATTTGATCAAATACTTATTTCCCTCATTAAAATGCAAATCATTTATCATTTATAACATGCGTTTTTCTGGATTTTTTTGTTGTTTTTCTGTCTCTCGCTGTTCATATAGACCTACCCTTAAAATTATAGACTGATCATTTCTTTGTTAATGGGCAAACATACAAAATCAGCAGGGGATCAAATAATTGTTTCCCTCACTGTATAATGTGCCCTCACTATGAAACAGCTAAATTTGAACTTCACACATTATGTTACTGGGGCTTGATTTAACGCTTTTAAACAGTTTTTGGTGGAACATTGGTACAGCAAAAAATCATACGTTTATAAAGTCTGAAAAGTATTTGAAGGATAATATTGATAATTGTATCAAATTAACCAAAAATCCTGTTGCTATGGTTACTCCAATCAGAGTAACTCAACTTGTGTATTTGTTTTTCAAGATTTCTCAAGTTTTGAGAAATGTATTTACAATTTAGTAAATCCATGTTTGTGTTTCTGGTACAGAAAGTACATTCCATCAGAGGTCTCCATAAAAAAAAAATACTAATATGGTTCCTAAAGATTTAGTATTTCAAGTTTGCTAAGAGATATATTTGTAGTTTTTCAGATTTAAATAGGTGAGAAGTATTGCTACATTTGAGTCAATCCGTGTTTATATAGCTTGTTAATAAAATACATTGCACTGGAGCTGTATTTGAAAATTAGAAAGAAATCCTTTTGCTATTGTTACTCCGGATTGTTTTGGAATAATTACTGGTACCTCCACAGGGCGAGTGGCCCAAGGTAATTACAAGCCCACTCCCAAATATACCACTGCATCGTTGGTCCTAGGAGATCTGAGTGGATTTAATATATTTCTGAAACATGGTAATAGCTCTTTCTTTACCCTTTGATTGTCAGGTCCTGTCTGTAGGGATGCCTCTAGCCATCTCTAAGTTGGTCTATGGATGATAGGCAGGACCTGACTGCAGGGATTCCTCTATGCATCTTTGCGTTTTGGTTTGGTTTGTCCCCCATTAGAGGCAGCTGCCCTGCGTTGTAACGCTTCTTTTGTCTACCGGAATCAATGGAAAGGGAATGTTTGACTGCCTTGCACTGTATTACTTTACTGTCACATCATTACCAATCAAAACCTGTTAGTTCTGCACAGGTGCATAAGGTGTAAGGGTTTAAAGGTGATAAGGGATCCTCCATGTCGTAGCATGGACCCAAAAGCAGTTGTAGCGACCTTGGAATGGCCACTACTCGCCCCTCCAAATGGGATATCCCTATTTGGAGCAGTGGGTAGTGCGCCCGCCTGGGCAGCCGAAGGTTGCAGGTTTGAGACAGACATTTCTCAGAAATTACTTGTGGTTCTGGAGTGACTGTTTTTCCTCATCAGCTCTGATACCATTCCCCTTGCAGTCCTTTAGTATGAAATTGCTAACTTCACTCACGGACATTCTGGGATTTGCTAATGACCGACAACCACTGCTTGCAACTTTCAATATTTTTCTCTTGTAAACAATACAGCCGACTGTGGAACAACCATGGCACACTTAGTTTAAGTAAAAGTTTTTATAGATCACATGAAACTTGAAATGGGGTTGTAGGACCTATGTAGCTTTTTCCCCCAAAATAATGGAAAATAATTTGATATGACAATGAAAGTGCCCTTAGAGTTACTGTGATTTTATCGCAAAAAAGCAAATTCACCCAAAAAACTAGAGACTATTTCATATACACCTCTGGAAAAAAGGAAGAGACCACTGCACCTTTTTCTTTTTTTTCCAAAAAAGTTGGAAAGGAAGGTTTCGAGTGAAGAATTATATGGTATGGTGGTCGGAATGGGTACTGCAACCAATGACGTATCAACTAAAAAAAAACAGTTCTAATGTTAAGTCCCATAGAGGTCATTTTTCAAAATAAAAGTTTTGATATTTATTTTGTGAAAAAATATCCATAGAACATTTCCGTCAATTCTCCATGGAGTCAATTTCCATGGAGACAAGAAACATTTACTTGGCTTGGCTCACGTGGGTTCTTGTCCTTTCACGCTGGGCTAGGCTGCACTCCAGTGCTAGTGCACCTTGGTGCACATGTACCACATTTCGGTGGAAATGGGCTTGTGAAATAGGAACTGGTTAATATAGGAATGCCCATGAATCTGCAGATGCGAGAGTGAGCAGATTACATTGAATATTAATAAGCGCCATCTTGGATCCTGTCCCCAATTCTTGAATAAAAGACAAGAATTGTGAAAACCCCTCCTTTTTACTGCACAAGGGGTTGTGGTCTATATCACCCCAAATATGCATACTCAATGAATCCACCAGTAACAAGTACTAGATCATTCGGGAACTTTTGGCAAATTATTTTTATTGTCCTATGGTTTGGGACGTTAAATGAATTCATATGTACATGCACCTAATGAAGGGATTTTGCATTTACCCCAGCTACTCCTTAACTTAACTTTTGGTTGATAAAATTACTTGTGGGATGTTCAATTTAGAAACATCTACCTAGAATATTTCACCTTCAGTGTTACTTTACCAAGAAAATCATAATATTTGTGATGGTCAAAATTATTGACCATTGTGAATGCCTTAATTACTGTATCATTATTACACACATTGAAAAGTAAGAAAGCCCGTACGCCTCCTATAGACAAAGGCATACTTGACCTTGAAAAAATGTAGCTCTGATTTTGAGCCATAAATATCACAGCTGTCCACTGGGGGGAGACAAAAGAATGCATCCCTTTTGCACCTGGACATTTGTTTTTTGACGTTTCTATTTAGTTTTTTTTATTCCAAGTTATTAAACTGTGGGAAATTTAAAAAATACGTAATATTAAGAGTAGTTTAGTAACCAATGTCAGACACTTTCAGTTTTAGAGATTAGAGAGATTATTTTTATAAAACATTGGCAAATATACAACAAAATACTTCACAATTATCAGCTTTTTTATGTGGAATTCTGGGACAGACCATCATTCATTTCATGAAACTGAATACAGGTAAGTCTTCTAAAAATATGTTAGATGTTCCTTATACATATAAAAGAAAAAGAAAAGTTGATCCTTTAAAAATGTTTGATTTTGATCTGTCGACAAATAGGACTACATTTCAGAAACAAAAATGTTCATGCAACATCTAACAATTTCAAAGCTTTTTCTAAGTCAGAGTTAATATGAGGTAAGGTGATGCAAACAAATGTGTGCGCAAATTTGCAAGAAAATATCTGTTGTGCATATTGGGAAACTTCTAGTGTCTTATACTATGAGAAATGGGACAAACAATTTACATTGCATTTATAGTTTTGTTCAGTATATTTACCATTAGACAAATGTTCCATTACATATGAATGCTTTTGGTATATTTGTGTGTGATTCTAATAGAATAATAGTTATAATTCTATTATAATACTTTCTCACAAGTAAACAAACAAAATAAAGGAAGAAAAAAACCATCATTTATTTTGTTTGTTTACCTGTCCATGCCCGGAGAAACTCTTTAGTTGCTCATGTGGTAGGTCCATTTCACGTCCAATGCTAATTTGAGTTCCAAGTAAAAAAAATGCAGTCCATAGTATTTGGTTAGAAAGTGTTTATTTGTACAATTTTTTTTACAGCTACAAACTCACTACCCGAATAAATTGAACTAGTTTGACTTTCAGGTAACTAAAACCTTTCACAGTACTGTATAATGATGTATTACATGTATATATAAATGTTTTGAATGAATTACACATTTGAAACGGAAACTAATTGATTGCGTAAGTACAGCATTCACCCCTTTTGGTATGATACACCTGAATGAGCTGTGGTGCAACCAACTGTGTTTAGAAGACATAATCCGCCCCAAGGTTTTACACTGCTGTATTATTGTGTTGGTGTTTGGGAGTAAGGTCAGTTTTTCTCCATTCTAAATCCTTTGTAAATCTAAGGAATGTGCTCTGTAAATGTTACTTGTCCCCCGCTCCATTTTAACTCAAGAGGACATGAGGTCTTGAACCACACATCAGGAACACCAGGCTTGAATGTCTCATGGCTGTTCCTGTCCAATGTCCTCCTGGTTGTCATGCAGCTCATGACATTTTCTGATGAAACCATCAGGTATTATTGCCTCGGTCTCTGGGAGGTTCGACATTTGGTTAGAACAATTCCTAACAAAAAACATGAAGTAACATTCAAAGCAAATACAGGATATGGTTGTTCAAAAGAGCCAAAAGCACCAAGTCATTGAATATCCCTCAGAGCAAAGTAAAGTCCATAATAAAGAAATGGAGGGAACATTGCACAGTTTTGATTTCATCTGGAACAGGCTGTCCTTAAAAATATGCAAGAAGGGCGCTAATCAGGGAGGCTACCAAGTGGCCTTTGGCAGCTCTAAAAGACCTACAGTTTTTTCCACAGCTGAGCGGAGAAGCTTGTGAAGAAAGAGGGAAGGAAATTCTGTTCAAGAGAAGATTAATCTTAGAGAAGGACAATGACCCCATACAGCCAAAGCCACACTGGAGTTGCATAGAAACAAAAAGTGCTATGTCCCAGAGGAGCCCAGTCAAAACCCGGACCTCAATCCAATTGAGAAGATGTGAAAAGAGTTTAAAATCGCTGATCACAAAAACATTTATTATAGCTATAGCTAACTACATGCTAGCTTCAACCCCAAAAACTCTATTAATGGATGGTTCATGCCTGTTTTTTTATGTAGCTCAGTGGTAACCAAGTTTGGGAACTGAGTAGTGGAGGGATACATGAATCTTCATGAAACATGTAAATGCTAAATTTAGGCATCTTTTAACATTGTGGAAACCTGTTTTATTTAGCTCTGACGTCCTCGGCCAGCGGTAAGACAACTAAAAGGTTGGCACCTTTCAAACTTGTTATCTGAACGGGTCACTGGGAATAAAGACCAAAAAGTGTTGACTGTCATGATGTAGCGATTCTGTACATGTGGGTGCAGGTGCTGAACATTTGGCATGGGGGCACCCCTCCTCTCTCTATTCATCCATCCTCTTCCTGACCTAATACCTATTCTTTATCTCCTCCCTCTCTCATGTCTGTTTTGTCTGCATATATAAGATTCCCCCCTGTGAAATCAAATTCTTTTCTCAAATCTGTCAGATATTGCCTACGTATTGACATATCATGTAGTATATTTTATACTGTCTTTAGGACTAGAGGATTAACAGTTGTCTTCAAGGTAAGATTTTTCCTTTTAACTATTACAGAATAGAATTAAATGTAGAAACAATTTTTTTAAAATACTGCAGGATCGGGAAAGAATAGGTGTAGAGTGCTTTTTACCTCTACTTTGTGGGTCCACTTTAGTCTGGGCAATTAACAATAAGTGACAACAAATGAAATGTAAACTATTTAAAATCTGTTAAAAAAATTATGCTCACAGTAGCGAACTATGTGCCCATTACAGCATCATTGTGTGGTTGAAATGAATGTTCTTATGTCCTTATGTTAACACATTTTACATTCATTTTGTAGCCTTATTTTAATTAACATTGCTTCAAAGTGGTCCCCTGAACCTTTTCATTTATACATATTTAATTTTATTAAATATAACATAACTCGTCAGATTAACACAGCCCCAACAATGGATGGCTAAAATGCATTATGGAAATTAGTTTACATTTTATAAAAGGCTCCAAAAAAAACTTCAGAGCAACTCATACTTCAGTCATACTCTGGATAATGTCTCAACACTCTTTATTGTTTTTATTGAGTTCAGTCTAGTGTCTCATAAATCTATGTTTAATCAGTGCTGGTTAGACACATTTTCAAATGACTCAGCAAAATATGGCAACTATTTATTACAGAAACTAAATATTTTAAGAAACTGTATGTATGATCAACCAAAAGCACAGAAAGCGTTCTTTTTTTACAAAGAACATGCAGTTAGAACTTAGCGCTTCTTTTCGCTGCACACCATCCCACTGCCATTAGTCTTAGCTTGCAAAACACTCAGGCCTGACCAAAAAATATCCACCCCAGTTGTTTCTTAGCATACCTATGTCGCAGATCAATTAAGTCCTTTAACCTTAAGTTATTTGCAACACTTATTGTGAGGCAGACAAAAGAACAATAACAGCCTACATCTACGTGTACTAAACCCAACAGCAACATTATATTATCGATATCAATGTAAAATGTAACTTTCCTAAAGGATAGTTATCAAATGATTCTGATTAAATCAAAATGTATTTGCGGAAATAAATTGAAAGAATTTAGAATTGAGAGATATAAATGCAGGCGCAGTTACTTGTATGTTTGTGGTCTGTGTGGGAGAGCATCTAGGCGTGATCACCATTGATAATAGAACAGTAAAAATTTAAGATGGCAATAAATTATTAATTTAAGAGTACAAAATGGCTAGGGTTTACAGATACAGGATAGAACTTTAAATACATTTATTTTTTTCAAAAAATAACAATTAACTGTGGTTTTAAATTATATTACGTGTATGTATTGTATATAAATACAAATTTTATAATTTCATTTCACTGTAGAAATCACCTTTAGTAATAGTACGCTAAATGGCGCAAGCTAGCTCACAGATTTGTTTTTTAACAAAGGCAACTGTTTTGCTGATGGCAGGATCTCGACTGTAATTGTTCTGGATTTCACCTGTGATTGTTCAGGATTCTGTCACTGAAATCTGGCAAACCTGCCAATATCTTTACTTACAGAGCAGAATAATCTAATTGAACGCATGTCACGCCATGTGAGTAATTTGAGAATGTCTGATTTTCAGTGATCTGATTAAGGATAATGATGTGATCAGGTTATATCAGTGTACTGCAAATTGCTCATATCCATTAATATCCAACATTTCTTGATTTTTCCCAGTACTCAGTACACCCCTAGTTGCTTGTGCAAACACACAGAGAGTTGGTATAAGAATGTGATTTCATACCCATCTCACCCACGAGTAGCCTGACTTGAGAGTTTCAATATTATTCATGATTCCAAAGCCGGACAGCTAAGTGAAGATAATAAACATTCACATAATTCATTAGCTAGCCAAATGTTAGCAAGTTAGTCCAACTTGCTAACATTTTTTTAAAATATGAATACCCATTGTTTTGCAGCTGTACCATGCTGGTTGTCCAACAGGGAAAGTAAAACTCTAGCGAGAATGGGGAACAGGGCGGTGTGAATGGTTGATGTGAATGTGAAATAAAAATGTGTCTGTGTAACTGGAGAACATATAAACATTGCTAAATTCATCTTAAGGAAAATATAGATATATATGTTAAGACTCATGGTAGTATGTATGTCTCTGTTTTCCCTGTGTTTTTCCACTCTAACCATTTCTTACAAATTCACTCCAGCCATTTAAAATACAACAACCCTATTAGAGAATGGTCCCACATCTAGCCAGATCTGCTGTTGGAGTTCTCAACCATTGGTGGTGCCAGCTAAGATTCCGCCTCCAGAACAAGAAAGGATTGGACTTGAATCTGGATGAAACATTTCTGCTGCAGAGTAAACTGTGAGAATATTTAATTGGTCCTAACAGTTCTGGACCAATACTGGTTGATATTTTAAACACAAAATGAACTGCAAACACTTTTTCTTGCAGGATAAATGACATCCCTCTCTTCTTTGCGGCCAAAAAGAACAATGTTAGTTGCATAAAGAAACTTCTGGACTGTGCGTCTACAAACGTCTTTGAGAGGGGTGCGCTGGGTGAGACTGCCCTGCACGTAGCAGTTCTGTATGATAACATTGAGGCTGCTGTTGCTCTGATGGAAGGAGCACCTGACCTCATCAATGACCCAATGACATCAGATCTTTTCCATGGTAAACAATCACTCACACATACCCCCCACACTCACAGGCACACAAACACACATGCACACACACACAGTTAAGAACCAACACTTATCGTGACACTTTTTTTATCACTTAACCGTATTGTCTCTCTATCTCTTTCAGGAATGACCCCTCTTCACTTGGCTGTGGTAAATCAGAACATTAACCTGGTCCGTCATTTGATTGCTCGAGGGGCAGATGTGTCCACGCCCAGAGTTACAGGGCTGTACTTCAGAAAGAGGCCAGGAGGGCAGCTCTACTATGGTAAGATGAGTGTGAGTGTTCTGTATAGAGGACAGAAGTGCATTTTGGGAAATTTGGTTGTTTGATACCAATTGCTTCTCTTTAGGTGAGCACATCCTGTCATTTGCGGCCTGTGTGGGCAATAAAGACATCATCTCCTTGGTGATCAATGCCGGAGCTAGCACCAGGGCCCAAGACTCCATTGGTATGGAACACTCCTGTTTCAGCTTCTCATCCACACCTTTTTTTGTCTTCTCTTCAGCAGTTAAATCACTCTTCTCTCCCTTTAGGTAGTACAGTACTACACATCCTGATCCTCCAGCCCAATAAGACTTTAGCAGTCAAGACGATGGATAAGTTGTTGTCATGTGACCTTAAGTTGGACCATGCTGTGCCACTGGACCTGGTGCCTAACTTCAAGGGCTTAACACCCCTCAAAATGGCCGCCAAGAAGGGCAACCTTGTGGTGCGGACGAACAGAGGAATCCCTTCCATGTTCAAATAACACTACAGTACAATGTAATTATCTACAAATTAACTGAGCTGTAATTTTAGATTAATATGTTTTTATGTCATTCCCAGGCCTTCCAGCACCTGGTCAACAGGAGGCGAGCCATTCAGTGGAATATGGGACCCCTGACCTCAAACCTCTATAATCTTGAAGAGATTGACTCCTGGGCTGACAAGCACTCTGTACTGGAGGTCATTGTGGGCAGCCAGAGGAGAGAGGTACAGTTCAACATATTGAAGAACAATATAATACACAAACTTGATAAAATGCTATTCAATTTACACAACAGAGAAACCGATGTTAATGATCTTTGGTACTTGTACTGTGGGGTTGGGTATCTGTTTAAACACTTTGAGACAGCTGGTGATGTAAAAATAAATGTTTAAAATAAATTTGTTCTAAAATACATTTGTTTCATTATTGTTTTGATGATGATGATGATGATATTCTCCCATAGGCAAGGGGAATACTGGAGGTGACTCCAGTTAAGCAGCTGGTCAGTCTAAAATGGAACCTCTATGGGAAACATTACTTTAGGTAACCACATATGTTGTACTCAGACACACCAAGAATGAAGTACTGTACATACAGTTGTGCTCATAGGTTTGCATAGGCTGGCAGATATTGTTAAATACTGATTGTGCAAAAAACATACTTTTATGAAGGATAGGGATCATATGAACCCATTAATGTTCACATCGATGTTTAGTTCCTTTTTAAATCATAATGATTGCAGAAATCACCCAATTGGCCCAGATGAAAAAATGACATATTCTTGAATGCTTGGCATTGTTCCAGACACACAAGGTGTAACACACAGGTGAAAATGGCAATTAAAGGTGAATTTCTCACACCTGTGGCTTTTTAAATTGCAATTAGTGTCTGTGTATAAATAGTCAATGAGTGTGTTAGCTTTCACATGGATGCACTGAGCAGGCTGGATCCTGAGCCATTGGGAGTAGAAAGGAACTGGTAATGGAACTATATAAAGACGGAAAAAGATATTTAAAGATATCCAAAGCCTTGCAAATGCCAGTCAGTACTGTTCAATCAACTTATTAAGAAGTGGAAAATTCAGGGATCAATTCATACCAAGCCAAGGTCAAAAAGACCAAGGAAAGAATTCAGCCAAAGTTGCCCAAAGAAATGTTCGGGATACAAAGAAAACCACACAGATAACCTCAGGAGAAATACAGTCTGCTCTGGAAAAAGACTTTTTTGAAGGAGCACAATACGACGATACTTGAACAAATATGAGCTGCATGTTTAGGGTTACAATATGCCTGAAAACACCCTGACACACCTCACATCTTCTGGCACACTGTAATTTGGAGTAATGAAACCAAAATAGAGCTATATGGTCACAACATACGCCCTGTGATTGGAGAGGGATTAAAAAGGCCTATAGTGAACAGAATACCATCCCCACTCTGAATCATGTTGGTGGCTTACGGATGTTTTGGGTGTGAGTCTCATGGAATCTTCTGAAAATGGATGGCAAGATGAATGTACTATAGAAAATACTGACACACAATTAGCATTCTTCTGCACGAAAGCTGCGCATGGGAGGCTCTTAGACTTTCCAGCACGACAGTGACTCAAGTCCAAGTTGACCCTCCAGTGGTTACAGCAGAAAAAGGTGAAGGCTCTGGACTGGCCATCATGTCTCCTGACCTTTATCATCGAGCATTCTGGGGAGATCTCAAATGTGCGTTTCATGCAAGATGACCAGAGATTGCATGACCAGGAGGCACTTTGCCAAGACGAATGGGCAGCTATATGGGTCCTCATAGACAACCTTTACAAAAGACTGCACACTCTTATTGATGCTGAAGTGGGCAATACACAGTATTAAGAAATAAGGGTATGGAGATGTATTTCTTTGTTGCCATGTTTTGTTTTAATATTGTGCCATTCTGTTATCTACAGTGGAATGTGAATCCCATATGAAATAAAAGACATGTGTTTTGCCTGCTCACTCATGTTTTCTTTACAAATGATACATATAATATCAATTCTCTAAGGGAATGCAAACTTTTGAGCACAACCATATTAATTATTTAGTGATGTTCCTATATGCTGTATATGTATATGTACATGTACATGTTGTGTTTGTGTTGTGAACAGGTTTTTGCTGCTCCTGTACCTTCTGTACATTGGGACCTTCACTCTGTGTTGTATGAATCGCCCTCTAAAGGATGCTCCGGAGAATTACACTGTTAATGCAATGGACAGAACCTCACGCATACAGAAAACTCTATCGGTGAGACATCAAGGACTTTTCATATGTATGAGAGTATTTATACAGACCTCCACCTGAGGGGTTCATGTTAACCCTCTATAATCCACATGCCCGTTTTCTTTTCGCTTTAGGAGAGTTATGTAACCTGTGATGACACCCTGCGTCTGGCAGGAGAGATAATCAGTGTTGTGGGAGCACTGGTTATTCTGCTACTCGAGGTAAAAGACAGTCATTTGATCTCTGGTTATTCTGCCACTTGTGGTAAAATACAGTCATCTGAGCCCTGGATAGTTTGCTATTGGAGGTAAAACACAATGATTTGAGCACTGGTTATTCTGCTACTTGAGGTTACAACAGTCATTTTAGCCCTGGTTATTCTGCTACTTGAGGTACAACAGTCATTTCATCCCTGGTTATTCTGCTACTTGAGGTATAACACAGTCATTTGAGCTCTGGTTATTCTGCTACTGGAGGTAAACTGTCATTTGAGCCCTGGTTAATCAACTTCTTGAGGTAGAATACAGTTTTGAGACCTAGTTATTCTGCTTTTTTAGGTAAAACACTGTAATTTGAGCCCTGGTCATTCTGTTACCTGAAGTAAAAACACAGTAATTTTATGTCACTTCTAAACTGTACAATTGATTAGATAATTGTTTTATTTGATTATCAATATTATTTTCAATCCTGCAGATCCCAGATATGCTAAGAGTGGGGGCCAAGAAATACTTTGGACAGACGGCTCTCGGGGGACCTTTCCATGTAATTCTGTAAGTCAGTATTGGTACTGGCTGCCTATGTAGCCTTTATAAGCTGTGTTATAACAAATAGTTTTTTTCCAGCATTGGCTGAGCCTGCTTTGCAATTTGTTATGTCATGTCTCTCTTATGGAGATTTTTCCTAGCCACTGAAGTTCATCCCTATTGTTGTTTGCTCCCTGGGGCTTAAGGACGCGTGTTTTGTGAAAGCACTTTGTGACAACTGCTGATGTAAAACGGCTTTATGAAATACATTTGATTGATTGATTGATGTCTAAAGAGCCTTTATAACCAGAGTATGACCTCTGCTTGCTCCCCAGAATTACCTTTGCCTGCCTGGTGGTACTTCTGTGTGTGTTCAGGCTCTGTGAAGTGCGGAGAGAGACAGATGTAATGGCAATTTGTCTGGTGCTTGCCTGGAGTAACGTCCTGTTCTTTGCCCGAGGATTTCCAATGCTGGGGCCTTATATCATTGTGATACAGAAGGTATATAAGGGCAAGCATTTGCATTAAGTCACTGGTCGGTGAGATTTCGTTGTTTTGATTCCCAGGTTTCACTGTTGCTGTGGTGTTTTGTCTCACCTCCTCCTAGATTATATTTGGAGACCTGACCAAGTTCATGTGGCTGAGCTTCATCATGCTCATCGGGTTTTCCACCTGTAAGTGCACTCTGTTGAACAAAGACAGCGCCAGCAAATATTCTCCTTTAAATCAGCAGACTGTTAACAACGGAACTGAATCCCTGGTTGTTTTCTCTCTCAGCTATGTGGATGGTGTACATGACTCAGCTGCAAGGCTCCCTCCCTCAGTACCGCTCCTACCCCATCACTCTGTTCTCCCTGTTTGAGCTGAGCGTGGGTCTCATTGACCTGCCAGTGGACCAGACCATTTCAATTGCCCCTATTGTCTTTGTGCTACACTGCACCTTGTCTCTGACCTTATGTTCACTGTTGATCAACCTACTGGTAGCCATGATGAGTGACACACACTGGAGAGTATCCCAGGAGAAGGAAGAGCTCTGGCGGACACAGGTGACACGCATACAAACACGCTCGGGCACACACAGTCTAGACAGTATTGCTTAAAACCATAATGATCATTTGCTGTGTCGCTGGTTGACAAGTGGCTGAGGGGAAATTCCCCATGGGTGGGCTAACTGGTCAGCATAACGTGGGGGGGGGCGGCATTGTTATCCTGGATTTCCATGGATTTTATTTGACGAAATTGGGGAAGAGAGGAATAAGTCAAATAAATAATAATCCTTTTGTCTGTTGGGTAGGTGGTGGCCACCACCCTGATGTTGGAGAGGAGACTACCCCGTTGCCTCTGGCCCCGGCTGGGGGTGTGTGGCCTGCTCTACGGCCTGGGGGAGCGATGGTATCTACGGTAAGTAAAAGACAGTGCCCGGCTCATATGTTTTTAGTGAACATACTGGAAAAAGGAAAAACATGGGCGTACTGGTGTTCTTTATGTTTTAATGTCTATTACCTTCCTTAAAATAAAGGTACTTACACTAATTCAAAGAGAAAAAAGTCCAGTATCTATGGTGTCTTTTGTGTGGCGATTGTGAAAATATGGATTTTCCAATCCCTTCCATATATACTCTAGGCTGTATAATCTAAAGACTCAAATGCTCTTTCCTCCTTTGCAGAGTTGAGGATCGTAATAACCCACTATTGCAAAAGGCGCGTCGCAGCATCCAAGCCAAGGATAATGAGAGCAAGGAGTTGGAGGACACAGAAAACGATGGCATGTCGAAAGGACTATGATCCTATCCTCATACCACCAGGTCTGCTGGCAGATGATTGGCCCCATCACTCTGGTTTTAAACTGTAGTTGTTATATATAGTAAGCTATGTGTTGGGTAGTATTTTTCTATGCATTATTTTGTCCTGACATATTATTGCCTAGTTGTGGGTGTATATTCAGCACAGATGACCGGTTTCTAATTAAATTTGATAGCTGGAGAAAGAACAACTGCATATATATATATATATAGACTTCACTGCAGGTTTGGTTGAAGACATCTAGATAATATATCCATTCTTCTTGTATGTTACTTTTTTGTTGGTAAGTAGTACAAATGAACACTTCTTTCCTTTGCAAATGGTAGATATATGTGTCTTTTAAATGATTTTCAATCACAATGCAAAACCTAATGATTGGTTAATGCTCATCAGGGCGTAGATCGTTATTACATTTTAATAATTAATAAAACATATTAAACATCTTACCAAACCAACAAATTAGTGCAAGATGTATCATTTCTATATTTCTTTAAGTCTCAGTAATGTTATACAGTTTGATCAAGTCTATTGATAGAGATGAATAATCGTGATGTAAAATTGTATTGATTTGTAAAGTTTGATACAGTGTATGGCACAGATACTTTTTCAGAAGAAAGCTTGGTCTGCCTCTGGTTGCTTGGTGACAGTAACCATGCACCTTGCATTGTGGGTCTGCTAATCATGTCGATCAACAGACAATCAGAATAATGTGTGTTGATGCTGGGCTGTAACAGAAGCAGACACATCCTAAAGCTCTCAAAGACCAGAGCCTGGTGTAGTAGTCTGTCCATTAGCGCCCTTTTGACAGATGTAGAAGGTGTAGACATAACAAGGTGAAGAGTTCCAACTTCTTTCTGGAGGATCCCTGCCCGTTATTGAGCCACATTCGTTTTGTCCAATGGACTCCGACCAGTAACTATCAATGAGAGGAGGAGAGGGAATGGCTCAGTTCTGTCCATACTAACACAGCAATTATGGAAGATATGGTACATTTGAAGGATAATTTATTCGTCATCATCATCATCATCAACAGTTGTGTCCCTCACCTGTGCCCCAGTGCAGTGTTGTTCACCCAGAACCAGGTCCCTGTTCTCTGTCTCAGGCCGATCCAGTACACCACGTTCCCCTTCTCTGTTAGGAAGGTCTGGAAGAATAATTTTTTGTTACCAGTTGGTCGGAAAATCTTTGTTTTACTAACATTTCTTGGTCGCAGTTAAAATTAGTGTAGAGTTACAATTGTAGTGGACCAACCTGGACTCTTTGGTTACTTATGACAGCCAGATCTCCGCCTCTCCTTTTACACTCATCCCTGCTTCCATTCCATGTCATTCTGTTTTTGGAGAGGAAGTAGCAGGTGCTCTCAAAGTACAGCCAGCCCACTTCACATTTGTTGCAGTCTGAAATTGGATGAAAGAAGAGAAAAGTTTGTTAAAAAGATAATGTGCATTTCATTTCCACCTCAGGCTAGAGATACCATTCATTAGGCTACATTAGACCAACACCGCCATGTCATGAACTCACCAGGGCTGAGTTGTTCTGAGTACTGTGCTTGGCATTTCTGAAGGCTGCACACCTGAGAGGATTGAGATCCCCCCTCCTTCCCATCATTCCTTTCACCGTTCACATCGCCGCCCTCCTCTTTGGCTTCAATCCATTTTTCAGTCTCATTGCAGACCGGGGGCTGGGATTGCACTACGAAATGAAGAAAGAAAGAGTTTACGAGAATAGTCTCACATTGCAATGTATATTATTTCTTATTTGTTTTGTCACACCGTTTTAAGGCGGCCATGAATCCGACATACCAGATATTCTACCCAAGTAATTCCACTTGTTTCCAAAACACAATTCTAGAATGTATTGTTATGACACTCACATTTGACAGAGAGGGCAATGATGACCAT
>JACXGJ010004496.1:0-45102 GCA_016801105.1 Esox niger
TTGCAGTGCTGTCGTAGTGTTGCAGTGCTGTCGTAGTGTTGCAGTGTTGTAGTGTAGAGTGTTGCCAGTTTCAAAGAAAGTCTGGAAGTTCCATAGACCACAAATGCTTATAGGCAGAGCTTTTAAAATATGTAGGAATCCACAGATTTGTCCACAAATATTATAAACCTAGCATTGACATTATTCATTTCCTTCAATTGTACAGTAAGCAATCCATCTAATTAGCAAGCTAGCTACAGTACCTATTTAGTAAGCCACCCATCCAACTCTGTTTGGCACCACTGGCCTAGGACACATACAGAAAGCATTTATTTTCTTGGTTAGTAGTATAAGTTTGAATGCGAAGCTAGTTAGCTATTAGTGAACTCCAGGGGCTAAGCATTTGTTGGCTTGGTTATAGTTATACCATAGGCTAGATAGGCTATTCAAACCAGTAAAACTAAACCAAACGTTGCAGTGAGCTTACTATTGTATACTGTAGTTAGCTGATGAAGCTATCTAGGGTTGAAATAACCTTTGGAAACACTAGAGGGCGGAGTTTCTCAATTTCTTTAAAAAGACAAAATTGTAAACCAACAAGTTCTAATAGGATTTGAACATTTGGGCTTATAGCTTATCTAATAGACAGTGTAGCCTTTTAAAACATAACATACATTTGTAATTTTTGTAAATGTAACTTTTCAAATTCTGTTTACTTCAAGCAAAGTTGGATGAGTGAACATAGGCTTACAAAGCAATTAACTCACAAAATAGCGTGTAATAAGAAATTCTCATGTTGGCTTGTACACAGCAAATTTGATTTTATATTTCGACTTAACAACTTCTAATACATTACACACTTAACTAGAAGGTCTGGGAGATGTGGGACTTCTGCAACACTAATAATAAAATCCTGATGAAGAGCAGTTAGAAAATACCTTCACTTTGGTTTATCTTGATAGATCTGCTCCTCCCACGCCTCCAGACTGCGCAAGGAACACCCACAACCAGTAGAAGAACCACTACTGCAGCAGAGGCAAAAAGCGGGACAAGCAAAGCTACGGAAAAAAACAACACATTCATAATCTCCCAGAAAATGACCCATCAGAATTAGTCAACTGTAACTCTCAAATCCCCTGCGATGTAAAATAGGTGCCTTTCAATAAATCCCAGACAGGTTATTTTTCCGTTCTTCTTGCAATCCTTAAATTTGGGCTTCATGGTAATACCATTGGTGGAGAGGTATAAGTATTCAACACAGATGAGAAGAGTAATGAGGGAGAGAATATAATGACCATCTGGGTCCAAGAGGGCAGGGGACCACCTGGGTCCAAGAGGGCATGGGACCATCTTGGTCCAAGAGGGCAGGGGATCACCTGGGTCTGAGAGGGCATGGGACCATCTGGATCCAAGAGGGCAGGGGATCACCTGGGTCTGAGAGGGAAGGGGATCACCTGGGTCTGGTAGGGCAGGGTTGAGAGGGCAGGGGATCACCTGGGTCAGAGAGGGCAGGGGAACACCTGGGTCAGAGAGGGCAGGGGATCACCTGGGTCTGGTAGGGCAGGGTTGAGAGGGCAGGGGACCATATGGGTCAGAGAGGGCAGGGGACCACCTGGGTCTGGTAGGGCAGGGTTGATAGGGCAGGGGATCACCTGGGTCTGGTAGGGCAGGGGACCACCTGGGTCTGGTAGGGCAGGGTTGAGAGGGCAGGGGACCACCTGGGTCAGAGAGGGCAGGGGACCACCTGGGTCTGGTAGGGCAGGGTTGAGAGGGCAGGGGACCATATGGGTCAGAGAGGGCAGGGGACCACCTGGGTCTGGTAGGGCAGGGTTGATAGGGCAGGGGATCACCTGGGTCTGGTAGGGCAGGGTTAGATAATAAAGAAGGTAAAGTAACATTCACCTGGAGGGGGGATGTAGTGAGATGACTTGGTGTGAACTGACCCACTGTACAGTGTTCTCATAGACCCGGTTTCTCCTTTTAACTAATATTGGGAAATGATAAATAATAAATCTGGACCCCTAAAAATCATCTGGGCTCATGATCTGGACCCCTTTGTTTTGAGGACTCTATTACCTCAGTCTCTATCAACTGCCTGTTAAACCTCCCTTTACAAACATCTCTACTTGGAAAGAGTCACACTTATCAAAGGGGGCAACAAGTTTAAAACGGTTATAGCTTCTCAATTCTACAATTTCCTGTGTTAAGTATGTGAATGCCTGGTTAACAAACAGTTTGGCTGGTCTCACGTTGTTTTCTGTGCGGTTGAGTTAGGCGTCAAAACTGGCCCCAATTTTAGCGTCACAAAAGGTCATTAACAACAATGGATTTGCATTTGACCAAAAAAAAAGTAAAATTGCTACTTTTCCTTTTCATTTAAGACAAATCAAATTACCATTGAAAGCTGTGGAGTAAAAGTACTAAATGTGACCTTATATTTCTGGCTATTTTAACACATCTGCTTCACCAACTAACAGGAAAGGCACTTTCAGAGATCCGTCCATACATTTAATCTGATTAAAGCCACCTAAAGCAAATGTAAGTATAAAATCTAGTGTTAAGTCGCACATCCCTCATATCCAATAACAGCAGTAAGAGACCCACTGACATCACAAAACTCTTGTTATCATGCTTTTGCTTAGCCTTTGAATCTGGTTACATTTTCTTGCACATTGGTGGCCAAGATGCTTCTGTAGAATTTTGGATTCATTCTGCTGCTGCCATTATTCTTTACAGCATCAGCGCCAGTGTAGCCTTTGAAACTCTGCTGCCAAAGTCTTCTGCAACAGTAGATTGTTATTACCATTATAAAATCTTTATTCCAACAAGGAACATAGACTGAGATCAATATCTCTTTTAGAGCTGGGCCCTGTGTATACATGGTTACACGTACAGTTTAGGTTCAATTATTTAAAACAAACAGAAAAGAAAAACACAGAATAGTAAAAAAAAAACTCACAGAGGACAGACAAGTCAAGACGCTCACAGACAGCGCAAGCCGAAGTACATCCCTTTAAACACCTGTGTTTCCCTCATTCCCTCTGGGGACTCGTGTTTTCAAGTGGATATTGGGCTGGCAAGGTCTTCTATGTCCCCTAGGTGTAATAAACTAAACAAATGGAACACGCTTGTCTTCACACAGTCAAAACTTTATACAAAGCACACATGTACTGCTCAAAGGTTTGGGGTCACTTAGAAATGTCCCTGTTTTTCAAAGAAAAGCAAATTTTTGTGCATTAAAATAACATGAAATTAATCAGAAATACAGTGTAGTCATTGTTAATGTTGTTCAGGACTATTGTAGCTGAAAACGGCAGATTTGGAATGGGATATCTACATAGGTGTACAGACGCCCAGTGTTAGCATCCATCGCGCTTGTATTCCAACGTTGTGTTTGCTAATCCAAGTTTATCATTTTAGAAGGCTAATTGATCATTACAAAACACTTTTATGATTCTGTTAGCACTTTGGAAAACTGTTTTAATGTTTAAAGAAGCAATACAACTGGCCTTCTTTAAACTAGTTCAAGTACAGTATCTTAAGCATCTGCTTTCGTGGTTTTGATTACAGGCGCAAAATGACCAGAAATGAAGAACTTCCTTCTGAAACTTGTCAGTCTATTCTTTTTCTGTTAAGTCAAGGCTATTCCATGAGAGGAATTGCCAAGAAACTGAAGATCTTGTATAACGCTGTATAGTACTCCCTTCACAGGACAGAGCAAACTTGCTCTAACCAGACTAGAAAGAAGGAGGCTCAATTGCACAACTGAGCAACAGGACAAATATATGACAGTCAATTTTGAGAAATAGTTGCCTCACATGTATGTCCTCAACTGGCAGTTTCATTAAATAGTACCCGCAATACGGATTACGATGTGCAAAAGAACACAGACACAGGGCAGAAGAACTAGAAAGCCAGCATCCTGGAGTCACCTCTTCACTGTTGAAGTTGAGACTAGGGTTTTATTGGAATACTGGTCTTCAGATGTAATCAATCACGATCGGCAACCAAATAATTTTGGTCGGTGCAGGAAAGCTGTGAAGTTGTCCACATATTGTAAACTCAATGCCCAACTGTAACCCTTAAGCCAAGCATGCAGCTGGTGTATACCACTACAATGATTATCCATCAAGAGTGGAGTTGGTAGTGGACCTGAGTGAATGCATTGTTTAACCGTTTGAAGTACAGTGTGAATCAGTGATTTTAATTCTTCCTCGAGTTCCTCAGATTGATGTAGTTGAAGATCATTTGACCCTACATGGACAGTGTTTGCTGAGGAAGATGGGTGTCCACTAATGAGTAGTGGTAACATCCAGCCAATATCCTGGATCCAGGCACCCGGGAAACAGATGTTCTTCTGCTTTCCTCAAACAAACATACTTTTATCATGGGTTAGGCCACATAGAGTTCCATAAATGTTGTCCCTCTTGAGTTTTCCTCTTCTTTGAAGGTTGTTTGTGCTAGTAGGGCTGTTTTTTTGTGGATTGTTTAGATGGCGGCGCCCATTTAAACCATGGTTCCAGAGTTGGAGCAGTGGGAGTGGAGCAGGACCGAGAATGCACCTGTTTCCACTTTATCATTAGTTCAGTATATATTGGTTCTGTTAGGCACAGTTCAGCCCAGATTATTGTTTCCCGTTCCTGTTGTATGTTGTTGACATGCTTCTTTCTTCTAAAAACGTAATACAAGATCTTAACCGCTATCACTTGTTTTTTTTTACTTTGCCTCATTTTACATTGCATTCGCACCATCACACACATTATTTGCACATTAGTGCATTCTTTTTTATTTACATTTTACGCAAAGCCCAAACTTTTTCAGAAGTGGGGATGTACCTCCTGATCTGTCCAAAGGTTTTTCTGTTATTCTTCATTATGGTAAGCATTTTTTTGTAATTCATTAATTCGTTGCTACAAGATAGGGCTTCATTCTGTTACCTGTACTTATGTTGCATGTTTTGGATAAAATATTGATTTGTTTTTTTCTTGCCAAATATTAAATTACAATATTCTGAATTATGATTTTAAATCACTTAGGTGTATACTGTCTTGCAGCTGGAGCCACGCCTTGGGGGGAGGGGTTACTGTAAAAGCCGGGGACCGTTCTAGTATATTTCTATGTTGTGAGGTTCTAGTCATTCTGTTTCTATGTTTAGTTTATCATCTCTTGTGTTCATTGATTTCAATTGTGTCTTTAGTCTTCACACCTGTGTCCCGTTTTCGTCTCATCACCTCTATCCACCCTATTCAGTCTCCCCAGTTTCCGGTCCCATTGTTGGTCATTGTGTTTAATGTTAATTTCGGGTACCTGTCTAGTCCTATTTAGCTGTGATGTTTCAGTACATTTTTGGAATTAAAAGTCTTATCGTTGTTGCTTTGTTTCTGTGTCCGGCTTCATCCCTGCAATGTGACAATGAGCCCCATGTCATCAAAACTACTTGCTACTAATTTAAGAATGTTATGGCTAACTCAGGTACACAAAATATAGTTACAGTGGGGAGATCAAGTATTTGATACACTGCTGATTTTGCAGGTTTTCCTACTTACAAAGCATGTAGAGGTCTGTAATTATCATAGATACAATTCAACTGCGAGAGACGGAATCTAAAACAAAAATCCAGAAAATCACATTTTATGATTTTTTTTTAATGTATTTGCATTTTATTGCATGACATAAGTATTTGATACATCAGAAAAGCAGGAACTTAATATTTGGTACAGAAACCTTTCTTTGCAATTACAGAGATCATTCGTTTCTAGTAGTTTTCTCGCGATACATGGCACCATCCATCCTCCCCTCAATAAGGTGCAGTCGTCCTGTCCCCTTTGCAGAAAAGCATCCCCAAAGAATGTTGTTTCCACCTACAAGCTTCACGGTGGGATGGTGTTCTTGGGGTTGTACTTATCCTTCTTCATCCTCCAAACACAGCGAGTGAAGTTTAGACCAAAAAGCTCAAATTTTGTCCGACCACATTACCTTCTCCCATTCCTCCTCTGGATCATCCAAATGGTCATTGGCAAACTTCAGACGGGCCTGGACATGCGCTGGCTTGAGCAGGGGGACCTTGCGTGCGCTGCAGGATTTTAATCCATGACGGCGTAGTGTATTACTAAAGGTTTTCTTTGAGACTGTGGTCCCAGCTCTCTTCAGATCATTGACCAGATCCTGCCGTGTAGTTCTGGGCTGATCCCTCACCTGCCTCATGATCATTGATGCCCCACGAGGTGAGATCTTGCATGGAGCCCCAGACCGAGGGAGATTGACCGTCATCTTGAACTTCTTCAATTTTCTAATAATTGCGCCAACAGTTGTTGCCTTCTCACCAAGATGCTTGCCTATTGTGTTTACAGCCCTTCCCAGCCTTGTGCAGGTCTACAATTTTATACCTGATGTCCTTACAGAGCTCTCTGGTCTTGGCCATTGCGGAGAGGTTGGAGTCTGTTTGATTGAGTGTATGAACAGGTGTCTTTTATACAGGTAACAAGTTCATATAGTTGAGTGGAGAACAGGAGGGCTTTTTAAAGAAAATCTAACAGGTCTGTAAGAGCCGGAGTTCCTGCTTTTCTGATGTATCAAATACTTATGGCATGCAATAAAATGCAAATTAATTCATTAAAAAAATCATATAATGTGATTTGTTGGATTTTTGTTTTAGAGACATCTACATGCTTTGTAAGTAGGAAAACCTGCAAAATTAGCAGTGTATAAAAAACTTGTTCTCCTCCCCACTATATATATATATATATATATATAATATATATATATATATAATATATATATATATATATATATATATATATATATATATATATATATATATATATATATATATATATATATATATATATATAATATATATATATATAATATATATATATATATATATATATATATATATATATATATATATATATATATATATATATATATATATATACATGAATATATGAATCGTAAAGCCAATGTCATTCAAATCCTGTAGATGGACAGCTGTTATCTCAGCACCTTTCTTATCTAAAGCAAATGCAAAGAAAGAGAGAATGTCAAAAAGCTGCATCCCTTACCTGAGCAGATAACACCGGCATCTTCATCATGACTGCAGTCGTATTGAGTTGTAGTGTGTGGACACTGTGTCAGTGTGCTTTCATTGCCAGAACACCTCACATCATCCATCCAGATCGGCCCACTGCCCTGACTGAAGGAGGCGTTCCCTGAGGCACTCACAGCACTCCCACAGTTGAGCTGTCTGCACACCACCTCTGCATCCTTCATATCCCAGTCATTTCCACATACTGTCCCCCACTGGCCACTGTAATAGACCTCCACTCTGCCAGAGCAAAGACCGTACCCATTGACCAGCCTGATCTGGGGACCTAATAGTTTGGACACACATAACTTAAGGATAATGTCATTAAAGTCCTGGAACTGGACAAATTCATAACAGCCTTTTCTTCTTAATGTCACCTAGCAATAGAGATGTTTTAGGAAAGAGAGAATCTCTAAAAGAATGAGAAACCCTTACCTGAACAAATAACATCAACATCTTCACCATGAGAGCAGTTGTGTGTTGTAGTCCCATTGACCAGCCTGTTCTGGGGACTTTCTAGTAGTAAAACACATGGACACAAGGATATATAGTACATACATGTACAGAAACAGTATTTGTGTGTATGTGTAATTACTTAGATAATGTGTGCATTTATAAGAATACTGTGTAGTATGGAGTCCTACTGTATGTCATGTTAACATGAAAACATATTTTAAAACATCTTTAATGCATTACCTTGCTTTTGCCACATCCAGCATGAAATATGTTTCGGTCCATGGTATGACATGTCATATGTTTTGGTGCATCGTATGACATGTCATATGTTTTGGTGCATGGTATGACATGTCATATGTTTTGGTGCATGGTATGACATTTCATATGTTTTGGTGCATGGTATGACATTTCATATGTTCCGGTGCACGGTATGACATTTCATATGTTCCGGTGCACGGTATGACCTGTCATATGTTTCGGTGCACGGTATGACAAGTCATATGTTTTGGTGCACGGTATGACAAGTCATATGTTTTGGTGCACGGCATGACATGTCATATGTTTTGGTGCACGGCATGACAAGTCATATGTTTTGGTGCACGGTATGACATGTCATATGTTTTGGTGCACGGTATGACATGTCATATGTTTTGGTGCATGGTATGACATGTCATATGTTTTGGTGCATGGTATGACATGTCATATGTTTTGGTGCACGGTATGACATGTCATATGTGTTGGTGCACGGTATGACATGTCATATGTTTTGGTGCACGGTATGACATGTCATATGTTTTGGTGCACGGTATGACATGTCATATGTTTTGGTGCACGGTATGACATGTCATATGTTCCGGTGCACGGTATGACATGTCATATGTTCCGGTGCACGGTATGACATGTCATATGTTCCGGTGCACGGTATGACATTTCCTATGTTCCGGTGCACGGTACGACATGTCATATGTTTCGGTGCACGGTACGACCTGTCATATGTTTCGGTGCACGGTACGACGTGTCATATGTTTCGGTGCACGGTATGACGTGTCATATGTTTCGGTGCATGGTATGACATGTCATATGTTTTGGTGCATGGTATGACATTTAATATGTTCTGGTGCATGGTATGACATATCATATGTCTCGGTGCACGGTATGACCTGTCATATGTTTTGGTGCATGGTATGACATGTCATATGTTTTGGTGCACGGTATGACATGTCATATGTTTTGGTGCATGGTATGACATGTCATATGTTTTGGTGCACGGTATGGCATGTCATATGTTTTGGTGCATGGTATGACATGAAATATCAGAGTGTCACAAGCATTTCCCTAATCTAATATTTAGTTGTTGAAAAAAAATTATGCTATTGATGTGTGTTTTGACCATTATGTCCCACATACATTTCACAAATTGACACTACAATAATTAACGTAGAATCACTTGCCTGTAGACAGAAAGGAATTCAGAATACAAACTAATGGAGAGAAAATATATGAAATTAGTGTTACGACAAGTTTATGCATCATAAAATACATCTCATCTTCATGTGCTTATCCGTTTGGGGCGCGGGGGCAGTAGCTCCAGCAGGGGACCCCAAACTTCCCTTACCCAAGCTACATTTGCCATATCTGACTGGGGGATCCCGAGGCGTTCCCAAGCCAGTGTCAAAATATAATCTCTCCACCTAGTCCTGGGTCTCCTCCCAGCTGGATGTGTCTGAAACACCTCCCTAGAGAGACGTCCTAGGGGCATCCTTACCAGATGCCCGAACAACCTCAACTGGCTCCTTTCACTGCAAAGGAGCAGCGGCTCTACTCCGAGTTCCTCACAAATGAATGAGCTTCTCACCCTATCTCTAATTGAGACGCCAGCCACCCTTCTGAGAAAACCCATTTCAGCCGCTTGTACCCGTGATCTAATTCTTTCGGTCATGACCCCAGCCTTCATGACCATAGGTGAGAGTAAGACTGTAAATTGACCCGTATATAGAGAGTTTTGCCTTCCGGCTCAGCTCTCTTTTCGTCACAACGGTGTGGTGAAGCGAACGCAAAACCGCCCCCGCTGCTCCGATTCTCCGGCCAATCTCCAGCTCCATTTTTCCCTCACTCGCGAACAAGACCCCGAGATACTTGAACTCCTTTACTTTGGATAAAACCTCATAAAATACAGATACAGTAAATGTATAGCGTTCTGTGGTTAGCCACATAAACTGTGAAAACTCATACTCAACAAGTTTGAGAAATATTCTAATACTTACTTTTGTCAGAGATGTGATCTACACTGTACTTGAAAACTAAGTATACTGTAGATCACACTATACTAAAATAAGTACAGTTCAGTAAGTGAAATGCAAAGTCTGCTTTCAATGTGGTGTTACTGTTAAAATTCCAACTAAAAATGAACCACAGGAAGTACAGAAAGATGTTGTCTAGTCAGCCTATATCTGCTTCTGTTAAAGGGGCTTTAAGTACAGAGTACAGAGTTCATTTTGAACTCTACCGATGAATTACAGTATCAACAATTCATTTAAACAAATGCTCCACAGCCCTGAAAGTTAGGGTTAGGTTTTAAACAGATGCTCCACAGCCCTGAAAGTTAGGGTTATTATTATTATATTATGTGGACTCTACAGTTTAGGCCACCAAGAAATGACAGAAGTATTTTGTTTGCCCCAGCCTGATTGGTCATAGATTTGTGTGAAGAAGAAATGAACATTTCTCTTAGTAATGCCATTCAAAGGAAGAGGGGGTGCTGTTTCTTCATTTGATAACAGAGGCTAGTGCGACTTCTTTTGACCAATAGAAATTAACTTTTGTACTTCCCCAAAATTCTTTCTGGTGAATATATGTTGTAAAACTCATTAAAATGCAGAGATCCTTCATACGGCCCCATTAACAAGCTTTTCACACTTATTTTTCTCTTATATTGCAATGTGTAAGTTAAAATATGCAACTGTTTTCAGGAGATACCATAGATAATTTAACATTCAGATATGATTGAAGGTCCCAAAAATTAAATTGGCCTTTAAGGTGAAATTATATTTTTTACTTTTACAGCAACGATACTTAAAATATTCTTCATATTGATAGATAAACTTCTGAGCATTGTGTAACAAAACAATTCTCCTTGGTCTAAACGCTTGTTTAATGTGTCGCTTCAACTGTTGAGTTATGTTTTGTAACAAGGTCCATTTTAGAAAACTACCGCAAACAACCCTGCCCGTTTATAATATCTCCTTTATTTAGACCAATTGTGATATATGTAAGTCCATTGTGACAGGGAACTTATTTGATATTGGTATGACTGAATCAATGTCTTGAAATTGTTCATTTATATTCAATTAAATTGTTTATTCATATTAAATATTTTGCACTCAACCTCCCCACTAGCTAGCTAACTAGCTAGCCAGCTAACCTACAAACAGTCGTGGAACAATTTTGAAAGTATAATTAGCCAGCTGAAAAGGTGTGTTTCAAGAAAAATGCCCATCGTTGTCCATACATCCTAGACATACTATATTTTCTCCAGGGTTTTCAGCTATCTATTTTGTAATATCTAATTTTCAATTAAAGACTTGCTTAATCTGTAGGCAAGATTTCAGGTATCCGGGTTTATTTGTCAAATGCACCGAACAACACAGCATCATCCAGCACAATTAAATATAATAAAGAAACAAAATATATACCACTGTACACTAGCAGCAGTTTAAAAAAAGAGTACTATAAACTAGCTGCAATCTGGTGAGAGAAAGTAGGCTTGAGAAACTTAACACAACACAGATGTACTAACTAACTCTGAGCAGAGGTGTATAGATAGGACACACGTTCTGTCCATACCTCCTGCTAGGAGTTGCCCATGTGACTGTCACAGGCTTGAGGGATAGGACCATTGACCATATGTTGGAACATCTCATACAAGGGTCATTTAGGCCTTTCTTATTGGAGGGTATTTGGCTGGGTTTGACCCTAGGCCGCCTCCCTTGTATTATAAGTACTGTGGAACTTCCTGTATTCTTTGGAGAGAGAGAGAGTGGGAACTATGACCTGTTAACATCGACGTCTCATGCTGAATAAAGATGGCTCTCCCCTGACTTTTGGTTGCATGACTTTTGTTCTTGGACATCAGAGAACAGGAAGCTAACACTGGGTAGTATTTTGATAGAGCAGCAGTCTGGGTAGTATAACTGAACATTTAGATATTGCAAGTATGTCAGTAATATACATAATCTCCCCACCAAATGTATTGGAACGTCCAGGCAAATTCCTTTGTTTTTGTTGTTCACTGAAGACATTTGGGTTTAAGATCAAAAGATGAGAATGAGACAAGAGTTCAAAATTTCGGCTTTCATTTTATTACATTTCATTCACATCTAGATGTGTTCAACAATTCAGGACATACCACACTTTGTTTGAACCCACCCATTTTTCAAGTGAGCAAAACTATTGGAACATGTGACTGACAGATGTTTCTTGTTGCCCAGGTGTGGCCTTT
Organism: Esox niger; assembly: GCA_016801105.1. Lineage (NCBI taxonomy): Eukaryota > Metazoa > Chordata > Actinopteri > Esociformes > Esocidae > Esox > Esox niger. Next base: position 12,021 of record JACXGJ010004496.1, read on the forward strand.
TAGGTTGATTGTTCAAACATTAAATAGCTCTGCGTGACTAGTCTAAGTTTCCATCCTTGGTTTAAAATTATAAAGACTGCATTTCTTGTTAAAGAGGATAAACCAACATGAAGACCAGAGAGCTTTCTATGGCAGAAAAGCAAGCCATTTTCAAGCTGAGAAAAGAAGGAAAATTGACCAGAGCCATTGGACAAACATTGGGTATTGCAAGCAGAACAATTTGGAATGTCTTGAAAAAGAAGGAAACTGCTGATGTACTGACCATCAGATGCCGAACAGGTCAGCCAAAGAAAACAACAATAGTTTATGACAGAAATATCATGCGAACTGTGAAGATAACCCCCAAAACATCAGTAAGTGACGTCACCAATAACCTTCATAGTGCAGGGGTGAAGGTATCACAATCCACTGTTCGAAGACTCAGAGAGCAGAAATATAGAAGCCACACAACAGAATGCAAACAACTCATCAGCAGTAAGAATCGGAAGGCCAGATTGAAATTTGCTAGGAAGTACAGAGATGAGCCGCAAAAGTTCTGGAACACAATCTTATGGACTGTTGAGACCAAGATTAATCTCTACCAAAAGGATGGAAAGACCAAAGTGTGGAGAAAGAAAGGAACTGTTATGATCAGAAGCATACAAACTCATCTGTGAAGCATGGTGGAGGTAATTTCATGGCTTGGGCCTTAATGGCTGCTTCTAAAACAGGCTCATTAATATTTATTGAATTCAGAATTGTACATGAACATTTTGCCTGCTAATTTACAGAGAAATGCACTTTGACCCAAAGCACACTGCCAAAAAAACAAGGGACAGGAGAAAAATTTTAAGGTTTTAGACTAGCCAAAGTAATCACCTGACCTTAACCCAATCGAGCATGCATTAAGAGGAGACTGAAGGGAGAAACACCCCGAAACAAACAAGAACTGAAAGAAGCTGTGGTAAAACCCTGGTATAGCATCACAAATGAAGAATGCAACAGTTTGGTGCTGTCGATGTGTCGCAGGCTTGAGGCAGTTATTGCAAGCAAGGTTTATGCCACCAAATATAAAATGTTATTTACTTTAAGATTATTTATTCCATTACTTTTGCTCACCTACAAATGCTGTTGTCTAATACCAACGGTGATATGTCCTACGTTGTTTAACACATCTAGATGTGAATACCAGGAAATGAAATTCTGAACTCTTGTCTCATACTCATCTTTTGATCTTAAATGTCTTCAGTGACCTTAAAAAACAAAGGGATTTGACATTCCAATACTTTTGGAGGGGACTGTAAATGTGCAACCTAGCAGTAATTGAGTTATTGAAAATATTAAATACATGAGTTCAATAAGCTTATGAATGGTAGCATAACACACTACAACTACATAGTGAACATTTAAGAATATATGTTTTTACACACAGCAAAAATATAGCAAGAGGATAAAGTAATAATATATATAACACTGTACATCGCAGTAGGTTAAAAAGAGTACTGTAAACTAACAGCCATTTTGGTAGTGGTATTAAATTAAAAAAATATGGCAAGTATGGCAGCAATATACACCGTTTTTTACTTGTATACATTTTGAAAGAGTAGGATGGTGGAGTATGAACGGTATGATAAAAGAGTTGAGTATTTATAAATATGAGTGTAATATTCTTATGAATGGTAAATGCAAAGGAATATTTTAATGCTGATTTAAAGTACCTGAAAGGACATCAGCGCATCTGGAAAGTGAATGTGTGTTCAGTATGATCATGGATCAGTGTTGCTTGTTGACGAGCCTAATGGCCTGAGGGAAAAAATAAGTTGAGTCCGGAAGTGCGCGCTTAGCTGCTCATTTGTGAGATGCAGACCAAATGAAAAGATGCTCGACACCGTCTGTTAAGCATATCGGAAGCAATGTAATGATCTTGGGTTGTTTTGGGGGTATATAAGGGAGAGATTTGTGTGTAAAACCGATCTTGAAGAAGAAAGGCTATCATTCTATAATGCAACACAATGCTATACACTGTTGATGGTACTTGATTGGAGCCAATTATTTTCTCCTACAACAGGACAGTGACCCAAAGCACAGCTGCAAAGTATGGAAGAACTATACATCGATTGATGTAAATTGTAGATTTGCTAATCAGAAGGCATTTACTGACTGACGTTTCCACAAAATAAGAACTCTTGTCTAAACACAACACCTATTAATCAAACCAGCAAACAAATTACAACTATTTTGAACAATCCGACAATTAGACTCACCCATTGTCAGATGAAGAAAACATCTCCATACTCTCATCTTGAGGAACTAAGGGATCTTTCTGGTATAACGTGCAATGACATTTGTCAGACTGGCAGGCAAGGAGCCTTTAGGTTTAAGTGTATTCAGATTGCAGCGTTTGTAACGTCTGTAACTTCCTCATTTGAGTTGATGAGTCTGTGGTAGACAGTTTGTAGACAGTAAAATCCGTCTACGCAAAAGTATTATTATTAATTCAAATGTTAATGCGATCCCACATTGCATTTTCATTTTCCACTTCGGCCTGCATTATTTCAGTGAATATGAAAATGTTAATGCGATCATGTGATTTGCGTTTGAATTTTCATGTACTGACATGCACATTCACTGTCAATATTAAAATGTGAATGAATATCCATTGCATTTCAGTTTCAAAGTCATGCCCCGCTTTGTGATTAACAAAATTCAAATGTTACCTCAAATGTGAAAAGTGAGAAACAGCGCCATACTTAGCAACTGAATTTCCACCCTCTAACGCTGTTTTCCTAATTTGATGAAAATGTAACGCGTTTGCGTGTTCATGTTCTACCGCCCTGTCAGTCATTCTCTGAAGGAGGGACATTGTTTAACGTACTAACGTACTTAACGTACTAACGTACTAATTGGTAGGCTACAGTCATAGATATATGATGGCAACAGGGCTAGTGGCAACCTTCCCAGGTCCGGGGTGATTTCGGACGGATTTTACGTGGACATTTTGAATCCTAGATTCCTATCTGTAACAGATATCACGGTGTATTTTATATGCTTTTATAAACACCCCCCTCAATTACAATATTAACACACGAAAACAGACTTCTGGGTCACCATTTAGAAAACTAATCTCTTTGAAAGGCAAAAAAAATGTTTTGCGAAAACTTTTCTGCCGCCATTCAGGAGGATACACTTTGATGCAAACTCTTATGTTTTGTTTCAATGGTATTCCCTGAGAGTTCCATGCCTTTACTGTAATATTATGTTGCATTGGGTTGAAATTAATGTATTAAATAAATAATACACGGTCAGAAATATAGGCACCCAGAAGAAATGTGGTTCTTCTACCTAGAAATAAAACATAAAATAAATTGTAAAGAAAAATCAACACGGTTTGCGTGCAAGGACACAAAACGGCCAGCAGAGGGCAGCACGAGTTCGTTAGTGCAGTTTGGGCTTGTATTATTTATACAATCAGAAAAATGACAAACTTTTTCGAAAATCCCAAGAACATCCTCATACTCTGTTGACAGAATAACATTTTATATCATATATAATATTATTATTTGTATATCATATTTTATATAATGGTTCTATACATCATATATAGCGATGTACATACTCGTAATCCCTGTAGTCTTTCACATTAGCCGTTCTAAGACGCATGGTCAATGTAGTTGCCTGGTTTAAAGATGTCCTCCTGCAGGCTTAGGTCCCCATAGCAACCCAAACTATACCCGGAACGATTAGATTGTCATTCATATTTATGCCAGTAAGCACAGAGCTCTCCATTTGCGATTCGGCAGATTGAGAAAGGTATGTTGGATTTGGCAAATCATTTAGAAAGCAATTTTATTTCCTGGTCAGATGCTCATGACAGAATAGAAAAGATAATTGAAAATAATGCCGAATTCTCTGCGGTCACTAATGACATTGACCTGTTCAGTGATGCGGACAGGGGGGACACACGGAAACGTTGTCGCGGGCCCAGGTCTGGGGGGAGGGGGGCATTTGGTTGGTCTACATTTTATAATATGTTGTCAGTCAATCTTGGTATTTAGTACTATCGAGAAACGTTCAATTGTGTCCTGGGCCCTGGGATTACTGTCGGAGTACCTGGACCCGTTAGTGTTCTCAAATTTAAGAGGAGCGCTTGACAAACTCTCGCGCTTCTCCACAGGTGAAGACTAACACTGGAATATGGACCGTAAAAGCGACCACAATCATCAGTTTAAGACGCCCCAATGACCCAGAAAATTACCAAACAATTGCAGCCCTTTTTACAAAGCGGCAAGACGACACGTTAGATGACATTATCAAAGCACCCGCTTTGGCAGACGATATGTCAGATTATTGACACACACACGTGTGAATGTATTTGGAAAAATAAATACTATTTTCAATTAATATTCTCGGTGTTTTTCACACAAATGAGCTTGTTCATTTGAAACAGATTACAGTGGAATGAATTGTGGGCTGCTTATTGACCGTATATAGATTGTTACTGTATTAAAATACAGTCTAACATGTATTGTATGTTATACTACGAAACTCGAAATGAATTAAATAATTCGGTTTCCCATTGTTGTAGTTTAATCCATAATGATTTCTATAGGGAAGAAACAATAATTCCATGTGGCAACAAGTATTAAGTATGAACAAGCCAATTTATTCAGACTACTGATAATACAATGCTAGATGTACATCGCTAAAAACAAGTGTTAAACAAAAACAGCAGAGGAAGCGTCTTAACACTTAAACAATCTGTCATATATGCTGTGCTCTTAAATAACACTGTCGCCGTTATGGCAAGAGGAAGTTATCTTCTCTTAAATCTGCCAACACGAGTCAATAGCATTATAAACATATAACATAAAAAGTTAATTTTCAAAATAAGAGACCAGCGTATTAGTTCAAAGCTAACATACATTAATTTTATTGTTTCTGAAAATATTCCTCTCAAAACAATGACAGCAATTCATATTTGATCATATTCAAAAGTAATTTCAATAAAAAGTAGGTATTCAAACACATTCCAAAAGCAAAACTCAAACAATGTCAATGTATTAAAATATAGCCTTATAGCCCATAAAAGATTCAATATTCCTCAGAAAAAGTGATGTAGAAAATGTTCAGCATAACCTATAGAGTGATTCTATGCAAAATCAAGGGGCACTGTATATTTGCAATTACACCCTAACATCTAACATTAAATAAAATGTCCCACCAAGTGCATCTACAAGTCCCTCTAAAGCAAATCTCTGCTTTACCTCAGTTAACTCTAAAATATCAGCCAACCCAACAGAAAGCTTCACCTTGTTAGATGCCTCTCACTGCTTGTTCAAACTCAAACTATGAACAGCACCCTACCCACTTTTATTGATGTGAAAATGTATTTTATATGTTATAATTCTCTCATCTCTGTCTTATCCCATTGCATATATCTTTGTTGCGTTAACTGTCATTTATAATTTTTATATTCATACATAACTAAGTATTCTTTGCAGTCATTATGGCATTATTGAATAAATAATCTCAGCCCAAATTTTCATACACGTCATCTTCAGAGTCATTCCCATTTCCAGTGTTATTTGAACTGAGCTGTTCCAGGTTCAAATAAACACTGTCTTCAGCAATGCCCATCTCTGTGAAATAACCTGGATTTTCATGTATGGCCCCTGCAGCCTTTGATCTAACTTCATTATTTCCAATCCCGGTGGTGGCTCCTGGAGCGTTCCTGAGGATGAACATATAATTTTGAGTTACTGTGATGTTTTCTGCAGCATGTGTCCTGCTGTCAGAGTGAACGCGTGTCTTAAATAAAATATAATTATACATGAGTTACTTGTATCAAGTTCCAGTCACAAACAAGACACATGCTACCCTTTTACTACTGTTGTAATTCTTCCAAGTTTTCTTGGTTGTATGAAGTGTATCCATGTTCACATACATTACTGCTTGGAATCTGGTCTTCAGGTCTTCATATCTGTTGTTGCCGTCAAAGGTTTCTTTGTTGACGTAGTCCTCTTCATCTTCACAATGTCCCCCTACAGTGTTTTCATGGAATAAGAACAATGATTATTAATGTGTTGCTTACATATGTACTTATTCAAATAGGCTATTTCAAATAGATTGTTGCATTCCCCACGGTCGCTAAAAAGCGCCATCGTGATTTTAAAATTGGGTCATAGATGGAGGATATGCACATGCAAAAAACATTGATGCAGCCCAAAATGGGTAAAAGCACATTGTGATGTAAAAAATGGCTTTATAAAATACATTTGATAGATTGTTTGATTTGAATTTGAGGTACGAGCCAAAGAGCTGACACATCAGTTGAGTGCATATAAATTACATCATTGAAATGTATCACCATAATTCCCATGTTTTGCAGAAATCCCGATTTAAGGATTTAGAGCCGGTTTCACAGACACAGATTAAGCCAAATCTATGACTAGAAAACAAACTCAGAGGAGTTTTCTAATTAACGTGATATTTTAGTCCTTGCTTTGGCTCGCTCTGTGTCTGTGTAACCAGCCCTTGGCCTTTTCGGTTCACCCTACACACACAGTATCCGTTCGCTAGAGCTACAAAGAGGAACCGAATGAGTGGCATTAATTTCCAGAGAGCCAGCAAATCACCGCGACAGCTGGTGTTGCTACTCTCGGAGACTACCAATGGCAGGGCAGATGTTCTCTGCATCTTGAAATCCCTTCTCTTTTCTACTCGCTAGCTAAAAACTCACTCGCTATCTAGAATAAATTGACGAGAAACTTATAATAGCAGTCTCTGATTTCCCCATTATTTTTCATGCTTCTCTTGCTTCATACAAAGACAATAAAAAATTCATGAAAGGTTTCAGAGATCGTTGTGATCATGGGTGAGTGTTACATGCATAACGTAAAAATAAGTAAATTGTTATTTGAACATTGACAAATCACTGAATTGGTATCATGTTTAGTAGTGGTGACGCAAATACTAAAAACGTATTAATATTTGCAGACACGGATATTTGGTTGTCGCTGACACATTGGGAATATACGCTCTGTGTGAACGCTAGTTTTGGCTCAGTGACAGCTCGCCCAAGATTGAGCGAATTGCCGGTTGAGCGAGCGGACAGTGTGCAGGTAGCATTATTCCTTTCCTATTCAATGACTCTTGAAACACTAGGGACAACCACGCAATCACTATCAACATTTACTTTGTCTTTGGGACATCGTCATGGGTGGTGGTCTGTTCTTCCTCTTCCTCCAGGCTACAGAAACGACCACCGGTATCAGCAAGAGAAGAAGCCCAACTGCTGCGCCAGAAACAATGACAAGGACTGGAGATGCTGCAGAAACAACAATACTGCATTACAGATCTGGTCTCAACCATTTCCACTTCCAAACATTACAAGAGGGAGAAGAAAACACAACATAAGTTATTTAGCATAAATATTTCCACTGTGTTTGAATTTCCGCCAGGATGTAGCACGTCAACCATAGGTTCACTTCAACTGTGAGAGACGGAATCTAAAACCAAAATCCAAAAAATCACCTTGTATGATTTTTATATAATACATTTGCATTTTATTGCATGACATAAGTATTTGATACATCAGAAAAGCAGAACTTAATATTTGGTACAGAAACCTTTGTTTGCAATTACAGTGGTCATATGTGTCCTGTAGTTCCTGACCAGGTTTGCACACACTGCAGCAGGGATTTTGGCCCACTCCTCCATACAGACCTTCTCCAGATCCTACAGGTTTCGGGGCTGTCGCTGGGCAATATGAACTTTCAGCTCCCTCCAAAGATTTTCTACTGGGTTCAGGTCTGGAGACTCGCTAGGCCACTCCAGGACTTGAGATGCTTCTTACGGAGTAACTCCTTAGTTGCCCTGGCTGTATGTTTCGGTCATTGTCATGCTGGAAGACCCAGCCATGACCCATCTTCACTGCTCTTACTGAGAGAAGGTTGTTGGCCAAAATCTCGCGATACATGGCCCCATCCATCCTCCCCTCAGTACGGTGCATTCGCCCTGTCAACTTTGCAGAAAAACATTCCCAAAGAATGTTGTTTCCACCTCCATGCTTCAGGGTTGGGATGGTGTTCTTGGGGGTTGTACTCATCCTTCTTCCTCCAAACACGGCGAGTGGAGTAGACCAAAAAGCTATTTTTCTGTCTCATCAGACCACATTACCTTCTCACATTCTCACATTCCACTTCTGGATCATCCAGACGGTCATTGGTAAACTTCAGACGGGCCTGGACATGCGCTGGCTTGAGCAGGGGGACCTTGCATGCGCTGCAGGATTTTAATTTATTATGACGTAGTGTGTTTCAATTTTTTTTCTTTGAGGCTGTGGTCCCAGATCTCTTCAGGTCATTGACCAGGACCTGCTGTGTAGTTCTGGGCTGATCCGTCACCTTCCTCATGATCATTGATGCCCCACGAGGTGAGATCTTGCATGGAGCCCTAGACCGAGGGAGATTGACCGTCATCTTGAACTTCTTCCATTTTCTAATAATTGCGCCAGCAGTTGTTGCCTTCTCACCAAGCTGCTTGCCTATTGTCCTGTAGCCCATCCCAGCCTTGTGCAGGTCTACAATTTTATAACTGATGTCCTTACACAGTTCTCTGGTCTTGGCCATTGTGGAGTGGTTGGAGTCTGTTTGAATGAGTGTGTGGACAAGTGTCTTTTATACAGGTAACAAGTTCAAAACGTTGCAGTTAATACAGGTAATGAGTGGAGAACAGGAGGGCTTCTTAAAGAAAAACTAACAGGTCTGTGAGAGCCAGAATTCTTTCTGGTTGGTAGGTGATCAAATACTTATGGCATGCAATAAAATGCAAATTAATCATTGAAAAACCATACAATGTGATTTTCTGATGTTTGTTTTCGATTCCGTCTCTCACAGTTGAAGTGTATCTATGGAAAAATTACAGACCTCTACATGCTTTGTATGTAGGAAAACCTGCAAAATCAGCAGTGTATCAAATCCTTGTTCTCCCCACTGTATTCATCATACACAAAGGGAGGGTACTGAAAGATGATGTAATGGTAAACCAATCATTGAACAATTACGTAAACTGTGTACCTCCCACATGAACCACATGAATGAAAAATCTGGGGCCTGGAGGGTCCCAGAACGCAGGCTTTTTTTAATCAAAGACTCAAGAAGAGTTGATCTGCCTATTGGTTATTGGACCCTCTCCAGAACATGGTGCTGTCTTTACTAATGACTGACTAACCAAAATAAATGTAGGAACTTGTAAGAGCTCTAATTTAGCATAAATATTTGCGATATGCGTGCATACGGCACTGAAACACACATTTCCAACACATTTGTCCTCACACTTTCAAACCTGCAGGGTTTGACTCAGTTGAAAAGTTGGCGCATCCTACCTTGGAAGTTGGCATCTCCAGCTATAACTATAAGCAAGTTGACAACAGGATGAGCTAGTGTGTCAATGTTCTTTGATGTCTCGGAAAATATATCGTAATGTAAGCAAGCCCTGAGTGATATCGGCCTACCGATCTTCTACCGAGTCTCTAACCACAAATCTTAAATATGATAATGTAGTAATGCCCCTTGAGAAACATTCAAATTTTACCTTGAATACTGACTGTCAGCAACTCTGTTTTATTGGAATGAAAGGTCCGGTTGGCAACATTGACTTCATAACTACAGCTGTAGTTCCCCTCATGTTTAAACTCTGCAACAGGGAAGTGAAAGGAGGCAGAGTGGTGGACTGCTGGCTTAGTCTCAGTCCTGTTGGACCCAGAGAATTCCAGATGGAAGAGGCCTCCAGGATGCTGTGGCTGAATGGAGCAGGTGATGGAGAAGCTGTGGCCCCTGCTAACATCTGACCCCTTAGATCCCCCAATCATCAAACCATTTGGAGCAGTGAGGAAGATTTTAGGCGGTGGAAGAATAACTGTGCAGGAAAAATAGTCTGTTAATGTTTGCAATGAAGTAATACGGAATTCTTTCACTGAGTGCAACATAGTACAGTAGATACACAATGCATGGACAGTTGGGGTCTGTGAGCGACCAGGGACCCATTGGGCTGAGTGAATTAGGTGCAGATGTCATTAAATGTTTTCAAAGTGTCTCCCCACAGACCCAGTATCTCATTTCAAACAAGACTCTGAATAATGAATCTGGACCCCTATAAATCAGCTGGATTAATGATCTGGACCCCTTTATTCTGAGGCCTCTATTATCTACGTCTCTATCAGCTGCCTGTTAAACCTCCTTTCACAAACATCTGTAATCCAATGGGACTGGAAAGAGTCATTCTGCTTATCAAAGTGGCTGACAAGCTGAACATTCTTAAAGACTCTCAATCACTAGTATTTGAATGCCTTATCAACAGTGTGGCTTTTAACCTAGCAATTCAGTCAGGCCTTAAAATAGGCTGTAGTATACCTCAGAATCTTAAAAGGTAATTAACAACATCATATCCACATTAGACCAGAAATCTGTAAGGGGCAGTCCTGTGCATTGTTTTTGCTGGACTGCGTAAGCGAAGCCGGCCTAGAATTGTGAATATCTCTTGCTGACTGACTGACTGACTGACTCCCCCTTGTTAAATAGCGGTAGTAGTTAGTGATGCGGACAACAGATCAACAGGTCCTGTGTTCGACTCCCATCACGGTAATAACACATTATGCCTTAAGGTTTGGTCGGGATAGACAAAAATGTGTCTGGCTACAAGATTCTCTCGTCTTTTCACTTGACAAAAATGTCAGTTATTGTCAACTATATTGATAGATACTGTATTAATGTCATTCACAAATGACTTGCTGTTAAAACGGCCAGTGGCATATAGGATTTGTTCAGGATGGACAGAAAGCTGGCTACAACCTTTAGTAGCAACATTATAGGAAACCTAAAACAAAATTGACTGTAGGTGAATTTTCGAATCATCTATTAGGATTTGTTCAGGACAGAGAAACACTTTGAAGGCTACACGATTCTCTCGTCTTTTCACTTGACAAAAAAGTTTGTTATCGTCACCTATATTGATACAGTATTATTTGTATCAAAAGTTACACAATCTGTAGAAGCTATTTGTAGAGGAAGTACCTTTTTATAAGGAATGTTAGTCACAATTTAACACAATTAATAATGATGTCTAACGTCATATTGAAACTCAGCGTGATGTTAATTATCTAACGTTGAAATGCTTCTCAGCTGATCAACAGCTACACTTGTTGCTCTTCAATTAGCAATCGTTGCTTTAACAATCCAAGGCCAAAGACGAGCTCTCCTGACAACTATGGATGCCAAAGGCAGGATGAAGCCATATTGCCTTTTTTAGACAGTATATAAAGACTTATTTTCTTTTTTCTATTATTTGTTTTGTTTGATGACCACTTCATATATCCAATTGTGTTTGAGATGTATGAATTATAATATTTCAGAATAAAAAGCATTATATTCTGGTATTTGTTTGTTTAATATTTGAATATGAAAATGTAACAGTTTACAACAGGCTACTGTATTTAAACAATGTAGCGTAACACTGAAAATGCAAAAGGCCTACACAAGATTGTCATAGTAGTGTTTTCCACTGAGCACATTAATGTTCAATTTTTTTTGTAATGTCCATTTCTTTGATGGTGTGTGTGTGTGGGTGTGTGTGTGTCATTTGAGGACAAAATCCAATTTTGAGAAGACAAAATGTTTTTTAATGCAGTTCTTGTTTTACCAAGAGATTTGTGGAGTTTTGGTTTTTGTGTGTGAGTTGGTGGATTTGCGTTTAGGGTTTTAAGAAAATTAACTATGCTTTCAGAAAATGTGCATAAGGACATGAGAAAAACGGTCATTTTTTGTTTGTTACAACTGGGTTTGAAACTGGCACATTATTTTGCATGTCAGGTTACTTTGCAGATTTATATAACTAGTTTTTAACTACAGCCTAAAATAGTGCTGAGAATATTCTGTTTTATTTGCCAGGTTTGGAAGGTGATGTTGAGTTTTAGAACTTGTCAGTCTTCTGTCCTTGTATCTTGCTTATTTGCGCAATGATTCAAGTATTTTTGTAAATGGTACTTTTTAATCCTTCAAGTGCAAAAAGTGTTTAGAGGTATTTTGTTTCATAATCCTTTACAATACTACACATTTTCATATAATGTTTGTGTGCCCTAACTGTATGGCATCGGTCTTACTCACCAATAGTGATGTCCATTGAGTTGCTGAAAGAACTGATCATATTTTGACCATTCAGTGTCCAGTTTTGTAGACAACTGTAGGTTCCCTGGGCTAAAGATTGCAGTCCGGTCAATGTGAAATGTGCACTTGTCTGAGAGGTTTGTAAAGCCCGGGTCATTACTGAAGATCCTCCCCTGTGTAAGTCCAAGTTTATAGTGATGGGAATTCGCTTACTGACAGAGCAGATGAACTCAACCGTTTCACCAGGTGAAAAAGCTGAATGGGAAGATGTTATCGAGAGAGTGGGCGTCTTCAAGGTTAAACCTGTAAAAAAGGTTTATAAAGTTACAAACGAAAAAGATGTATCCATTCTGTTATCTGTCCTCAAAACAGCTTATATAACTGACCGTAAAGTATATACAGTGGGGAGAACAAGTATTTGATACACTGCTGATTTTGCAGGTTTTCCTGCTTACAAAGCATGTAAGAGACGTTGAGTGATGGAATCTAAAACCAAAAATCTAACAAATCACATTGTATGATTTTTAAATAATTAGTATTTTGTTGCATGACATAATTATTTGATACATCAGAAAAGCAGAACTTAACATTGGTACAGAAACCTTTGTTTGCAATTACAGAGATCATACATTTCCAGTAGCTCTTGACCAGATTTGCATGCACTGCAGCATGGATTTTGGCCCACTCCTCCATACAAACCTTCACCAGATCCTTCAAGTTTCGGGGCTGTCGCTGGGCAATACGGACTTTCAGCTCCCTCAAAAGTTTTTCTATTTAGTTCAGGGCTGGAGACTGGCTAGGCCACTCCAGGACCTTGAAATGCTTCTTACGGAGCCACTCCTTAGTTGCCCTGGCTCTGTGTTTTCGGTTGTTGCTGGAAGACCCAGCCACTACCCATCTTCAATGCTCTTACTGAGGGAAGTTGTTGGCCAAGATCTCACAATACATGGCGTCATCCATCCTCCCTTCAATATGGTGCAGTCGTCCTGTCCCCTTTGCAGAAAAGCATCCCCAAAGAATGATGTTTCCACCTCCATGCATCACGGTTGGGATGGTGTTCTTGGGGTTGTACTCAACCTTCTTATTTCTCCAAACACGGCGAGTGAAGTTTAGACCAAAAAGCTCAATTTTTGTCTCATCAGACCACACGACCTTCTCTCATTCCTCCTCTTGTTCATCCAGATTGTCATTGGCAAACTTCAGACGAGCCTGGACATGCACTGGCTTGAGCAGGGGGACCTTGCGTGCGCTGCAGGATTTTAATCCATTACGGCATAGTGTGTTACAATTTATTTTCTTTGAGACTGTGGTCCCAGATCTCTTCAGGTCATTGACCAGGTCCTGCTGTGTAGTTCTGGGCTGATACCTCACCTTTCTCATGATCATTGATGCCCCACGAGGTGAGATCTTGCATGGAGTCCCAGACCGAGGGAGATTGACCGTCATCTTGAACTTATTAGATTTTCAAAAAATTGCGCCAACAGTTGTTGACTTCACACGAAGGATCAGCAATCTACCCAGGAGCTGAGACGGATCAGCAATCTACCCCAGGACCTGAGACGGATCAGCAATCTACCCCAGGACCTGAGACGGATCAGCAATCTAAACCAGGAGCTGAGACGGATCAGCAATCTACACCAGGACCTGAGACGGATTACTTTACTGCACCATTGTGATGAAAAGATATACCGGTCAATTTTTTTGTTCCTACCCTCACCGATGGTCATGAAGTCTGGGTCAGAACTAGATCGGTGTTACAAGCTGGAGTCTCCCTTAGAGATAGGGTGAGAAGCTCAATCATTAGTGAGGAACTTGGAGTAGAGCCGCTGCTCCTTTGCATTGAAAGGAGCCAGTTGAGGTAATTCGGGCTTCTGGTAGGGATGCCCCCAGGATGCCTCCCTAGGGAGGTGTTCCAGGCACGTCCAGCTGGGAGGAGACCTTGGGGTAGGCCCAGGACTAGGTGGAGAGATTATATTTCAACACTGTCCTGGGAACGCCTCGGGATCCCCAAGTCAGAGCTGGCAAATGTAGCTCGGGAAAGAGAAGTTTGGGGTCCCCTGCTGGAGCTGCTGTCCCCGAGACCCGACAACGGATAAGCGGATGAAGGTATGCTGTGACTCAGACCCTCTTTTAATTTATTACAGAACACAGGTCACACAATGTCTATAACATGATAAAACCATTTACCTGAGTGACAGACAACACCAGCATCTTCATGATGACCACAGTTGTGTGTTGTAGTTTTTGGACACTGTGTCAGTGTATTTTCACCACCAGAGCACTTCACATTATTTATCCAGATCGGCCCACTGCCCTGACTGAAGGAGGCGTTCCCTGAGGCACTCACAGCACTCCCACAGTCGAGCTGTCTGCACACCACCTCTGCATCCTTCATATCCCAGTAATCATCACACACTGTCCCCCATTGGCCACTGTAATAGACCTCCACTCTGCCAGAGCAAAGACCGGTCCCATTGGCCAGCCTGATCTGGGAACCTAATAGTTTGGACACACATAACTTAAGGACAATGTCATTGAAGTTCTGGAACTAGACAAATTCATCAAAGCCTTTTCTTCAAAATATCACCTACAGCAATTACGATGTTTTAGGAAAGAGAGAATCTCCAAAAGAAGGTTGATCCCTTACCTGAACAAACAACACCAGCATCTTCATGATGACCACAGTCGTGTGTTGTAGTTTCTGGACACTGTGTCAGTGTTCTTTATGATTACAGTTGGGTGTTGTATTTTTTGGACACTGTGTCAGTGTTCTTTCACCACCGGAGCACTTCACATCATCCATCCAGATCGGCCCACTGCTCTGACTGAAGGAGGCATTCCCTGAGGCACTCACAGCACTCCCACAGTTGAGCTGTCTGCACACCACCTCTGCATCCTTCATATCCCAGTCATCATCACACACTGTCCCCCACTGGCCACTGTAATAGACCTCCACTCTGCCAGAGCAAAGACCGTACCCATTGGCCAGCCTGATCTGGGAACCTAATAGTTTGGACACACATAACTTAAGGACAATGTCATTGAAGTTCTGGAACTAGACAAATTCATCACAGCCTTTTCTTCAAAATACCACCTACAGCAATTACGATGTTTTAGGAAAGAGAGAATCTCAAAAAGAAGGTGGATCCCTTACATGAACAGAAAACACCAGCATCTTCATTATGATTACAATTGTGTGTTGTAGATTTTGGACACTGTGTCAGTGTTCTTTCACCATCGGAGCACTTCACATCATCCATCCAGATCGGTCCACTGCCCTGACTGAATTGGGCGTTCCCTGAGGCACTCACAGCACTCCCACAGTCGAGCTGTCTGCACACCACCTCTGCATCCTTGATATCCCAGTCATCATCACACACTGTCCCCCACTGGCCACTGTAATAGACCTCCACTCTGCCAGAGCAAAGACCTGTCCCATTGACCAGCCTGATCTGGGAACCTAACAGTTTGGACACACATAACTTAAGTCATATGTTTTGGTGCATGGTATGACATGTCATATGTTTTGGTGCATGGTATGACATGAAATATCAGAGTGTCACAAGCCTTTCCCTATTTTCTACCTACTGAGTAGTAAGTTAAAAATGTGTCCCTTACATCTAATATTTAGTTCTTGAAAAAACATTAAACTATTGATGTGTGTTTTGACCATTAGGTCCCACATACATTTCCCAAATTGACACTACTATAAATAAAGTAGAATCACTTGCCTGTAGATAGACATGAATTCAGAATACAAACTAATGGAGAGAAAATATATGGAATTAGTGTTATGACAAGTTTATGCATCATAAAATACATCTCATCTACATCTGCTTATCGTTGTCGGGTCGCGAGGGCAGCAGCTCGAGCAGGGGACCCCAAACTTCCCTTACTTGAGCTACAATTGCCAGATCTGACTGGGGGATCCCAAGGCATTCCAAGGCCAGTGTCAAAATATTATCTCTCCACCTAGTCCTGGGCCTACCCCAAGGTCTCCTCCCAGCAGGACGTGCCTGGAACACCTCCATAGGGAGACATCCTGGGGGCATCCTTACCAGAAGCCCAACCTCAACTGGCTCCTTTCAATGCAAAGGAGCAGCGGCTCTACTCCAAGTTCCTCACGGATGACTGAGCTTCTCACCCTATCTCTAAGGGAGATGCCTGCCACCCTCATGAGAAATCTAATTTCAGCCGCTTGTACCCGCGATCTAATTCTTTCGGTCATGACCCAGCCTTCATGACCATAGGTGAGAGTAAGACTGTAAATTGACCGGTATATCGAGAGCTTTGCCTTCCGGCGCAGCTCTCTTCGTCACAACGGTGTGGTGAAGCGAACGCAAAACCACCCCCGCTGCTCCGATTCTCCGGCCAATCTCCAGCTCCATTTTTAACTCACTCGCAAACAAGACCCCGAGATACTTGAACTCCTTTATTTGAGATAAAACCTAATAAAATACAGATACAGTAAATGTATAGCGTTCTGTGGTTAGTCACATAAACTGTGAAAACTCATGCTCAATTAGTTTGGGAAATATTCTAATACTTACTTTTGTAAGAGATGTGATCTACACTGTACTTGAAAACTAAGTATACTGTAGATCACACTATACAAAAATAAGTACAGTTCAGTAAGTGAAATGCAAAGTCTGCTTTCAATGTGGTGTTACTGTTAAAATTCCAACAAAAAATTAACCACAGGAAGGACAGAAAGATGTTGTCTATTCAGCCTATATCTGCTTCTGTTAAAGGGGCTTTAAGTACAGAGTACAGAGTTCATTTTGAACTCTACCGACGAATTACAGTATCTACAATTCATTTAAACAAATGCTCCACAGCCCTGAAAGTTAGGGTTAGGGTTTAAACAAATGATCCACAGCCCTGAAAGTTATGGTTAGGGTTTAAACAAATGCTCCACAGCCCTGAAATTTAGGGTTAGGGTTTAAACAAATGCTCCACAGCCCTGAAAGTTTTACAACGGACATTCAGTGTCAGTTGAGGTGCAACTGCTTGATTTGTCCCCTTGATCAAATATTATGTGGACTCTACAGTTTAGGCCACCAAGAAATGACAGAAGTATTTTGTTTGCCCCAGCCTGATTGGTCATAGATTTGTGTGAGGAAGAAATGAACATGTCTCTTAGTAATGCCATTCAAAGAGAGAGGGGGTGCTGTTTCTTCATTTGATAACAGAGTCTAATGCGACTTATTTTGACCAATAGAAATTAACTTTTGTACTTCCCCAAAATTCTTTCTGCTAAATATATGTTGTAAAACTCTGAAATGCAGACATTCTTCATACGGCCCCATTAACAAGCTTTTCACACTTATTTCTCGTCTATATTGCAATGTGTAAGTTAAAATATGCAACTGTTTTCAGGAGATACCATAGATAATATAACATTCAGAAATGAATGGAAATGAAATTGGCCTTCAAGGTGACATTTTATTTTTTACTTTTACATCAACAATACTTAAAATAATCTTCATATTGATAGATAAACTTCTGAGCATTGTGTAGCAAAACTATTCTCTTTGGTCAAAACGCTTGTTTAATGTGTCGCTTCAACTGTTGGGTTATGTTTTGTAACAAGGTCCATTTTAGAAAACTACCGCAAACGACCCTGCCCGTTTATAATATCTCCTTTATTTAGACCAATTGTGATATATGTAAGTCCATTGTGACAGGGAACTTATTTGATATTGGTATGACTGAATCAATGTTTTGAAATTGTTAATTTATATTCAATTAAACTCAACCTCCCCCACTAGCTAGCTAACTAACTAGCCAGCTAACCTACAAACAGTCGTGGAACAATTTTGAAAGTATAATTAGCCAGCTGAAATGGTGTGTTTCAACAAGAAAAATGCCCATCATTGTTGTGCCATACATCCTATACTTACTATATTTTCTCCAGTGTTTACAGCCATCTATTTTATAATATCTAATTTTCAATTAAAGACTTGCTTAATCTGTAGGCAAGATTTCAGGTATCCAGGTTTATTTGTCAAATGCACCAAACAACACAGCATCATCCTGCATGATTAAATATAATAAAGAAACAAAATATATACCACTGTACACTAGCGGCAGTTTCAAAAAAGAGTACTGTAAACTAGCTGCAATCTGGGTAGTATTTTGATAGAGCAGTAGCTGGGTAGTATAACTGAACATTTAGATATGGCAAGTACGGCAGTAAGATACATACACTCCCCTCCAAATGTATTGGGAATTCCAGGCAAATTCCTTTGTTTTTGTTGTTCACTGAAGACATTTGGGTTTAAGATCAAAAGATGAGAATGAGACAAGAGTTCAAAATTTCAGCTTTCATTTTATTTCATTTCATTCACATCTAGATGTGTTAAACAATTCAGGACATACCACCCTATGTTTGAACCCAACCATTTTTCAAGTGAGCAAAGCTATTGGAACATGTGACTGACAGATGTTTCTTGTTGCCCAGGTGTGGCCTTTTAGGTTGATTGTTCCAACATTAAATAGCTCTGCATGACTAGTCTATGTTTCCAGCCTTGGTTTAAAATTATAAAGACTGCATTTCTTGTTAAAGAGGATAAACCAACATGAAGACCAGAGAGCTTTCTATGGCAGAAAAGCAAGCCATTTTCAAGCTGAGAAAAGAAGGAAAATCGACCAGAGCCATTGGACAAACATTGGGTATAGCAAGCAGAACAATATGGAATGTCTTGAAAAAGAAAGAAACTACTGGTGTACTGAGCAACAGGTGTCAAACAAGTCAGCCAAGGAAAACAACAATAATTTATGACAGAAATATAATGCGAACTGTGAAGATAACCCCCAAAACATCAGTAAGTGACATCACCAATAACCTTCATAGTGCAGGGGTGAAGGTATCACAATCCACTGTTCGAAGACTGTTCGAAGAAATATAGAGGCCAAACCACAAGATGCAAACCATTAGCAGTAAGAATCGGAAGGCCAAATTGAAATTTGCTAAGAAGTACAGCGATGAGCCGCAAAAGTCCTGGAACACAATCTTATGGACTGTTAAGAACAAGATTAATCTCTACCAAAATGATGGAAAAACCAAAGTGTGGAGAAAGAAAGGAACTGTTATGATCAAAAGCATACAAACTCATTTGTGAAGCATGGTGGAGGTAATGTCGTGGCTTGCGCCTGCAAGGCTGCTTCTGAAGCAGGCTCATTAATATTTATTGAATTCAGAATTGGACAGAAACATTTTGCCTTCATATTTACGTAGAAATGCACAATGACCCAAAGCACACTGCCAACAAAACAAAGGACAGGTGAAAAATGTAAAGGTTTTAGACTGGCCAAATCAATCACGTGACCTTAACCTAATCGAGCATGCCTTTCACTTCCTTACGAGGAGACTGGATGGAGAAACACCCTCGAAATAAACAAGAACTGAAAGAAGCTGTGGTAAAACCCTGGAATAACAAATGAAGAATGCAACAGTTTGGAGAGGTCAATGGGTCGCAGGCTTGAGGCAGTTATTGCAAGCAAGGCTAAAGCCACCAAATATAAAATGTTATTTTCTTTAAGATTATTCATTCCATTACTTTTGCTCACCTAAAAATGCTGTTGTCTAATACAAACGGTGATATGTCCTATGTTGTTTAACACATCTAGATGTTAATACCAGGAAATGAAAGCTGAACTTCTGAACTCTTGTCTCATACTCATCTTTTGATCTTAAATGTCTTCAGTGACCATTAGAAACAAAGGAATTTGCCATTCCAATACTTTTGGAGGGGACTGTAAATGTGAGACTTAGCAGTAATTGAGTTATTGAAAATATTAAATACATGAGTGCAATAAGCTTATGAATGGTAGCATAACACACTACAACTACATAGTGAGAATTTAAGAATACATTTTTTTACACACAGCAAAAATATAGCAAGAGGATAAAGTAACAATATACATAACACTGTACATCGCAGAAGTTTAAAAAGAGTACTGTAAACTAGCAGCCATTTTGGTAGTAGTAATCAATATTAAAAATATGGCAAGTATGGCAGTAATATACACAGTTTTTTTACTAGTATACATTTTGAAAGAGTAGGATGGTGGAGTATGAACGGTTTGATAGAAGAGTTGAGTATTTCTAAATATGAGTGTAATATTCTTATGAATGGTATATGCAAAGGAATATTCTAATGCCCATTTAAAGTACCTGAAAGGACATCAGCGCATCTGGAAAGTGAATGTGTGATCAGTATGATCATGGATCAGTGTTGCTTGTTGAGGAGCCTAATGGCCTGAGGGAAAAAATAAGTGAAGTCTGGAAGTGCTCGTTCTGCTGCTCATTTGTGAGATGCAGACCAAATGAAAAGATGCTCGACAACGTCTGCATATCGGAAGCAATGTAATGATCTTGGGTTGTTTGGTGGTAGTTAAGTGGGAGATTTGTGGGTGAAACGGATCTTGAAGAAGAAAGGCTATCATTCTATTATGCAACATCATGCTATACACTATTGATGGTACTTGATTGGAGCCAATTTTCTCCTACAACAGGACAATTACCTAAAGCACAGCTCCAAAGAATGCAAGAACTATACATCAATTGATTTAAATTGTAGATTTGCTAATGAGAAAGCTTTTACTGACTGACGTTTCCACAAAAAAAGGAGTTGTGTCTAAACACACCACATATGAATCAAACCAGCAAACAAATTACAAGTATTTTGAACAATCCGGCAATTAGACTCACCCATTGTCAGATGAAGAAAACACCTCCATACTCTCATCTTGAGGAACTACGGGATCTTTCTGGTATAACGTGCAATGACATTTGTCAGACTGTCAGGCGAGGAGCCTATAGTTTTAAGTGTATTCAGATTACAGCTCGTCTGTAACTTCCTCATTTGAGTTGATGAGTCTGTGGTAGACAGTTTGTAGACAGTAAAGTCCATCTACGCAAAATTATTATGGAAGATATAGATACATTCATTCAAATGGTAATGCGATCCCACATTGCATTTTCATTTTCCACTTCGGCCTGCATTATTTCAGTGAATATGAAAATGTTAATGCGATCATGTGATTTGCATTTGAATTTTAATGTAGTGGTATGCACATTCACGGTCAATATTAAAATGTGAATGAATATCCATTGCATTTCAGTTTCAAAGTCATGCCCCGCTTTGTGATGAACAAAATTCAAATGTTATCTCAAATGTGAAAAGTGAGAAACAGCGCCATACTTTGCAACTGAATTTCCACCCTCTAATGCTGTTTTCCTAACTTGATGAAAATGTAATGCGTTTGCATTTTCTTGTTCTACAGCCCTGTCAGTCATTCTCTGAAGGAGGGACCTTGTTTAACGTACTAAACGGACATTGGTAGGCTACAGTCATAGATATATGATGGCAACAGGGCTAGTGCCAACCTTCCCAGGTCCGGGGTGATTTCGGACGTATTTCACTACTTGGACATTTTGGATCCTAGATTCCTATCTGTTACAGATATCACAGTGTATTTTATATGCTTTTATAAACACCCCCCTCAATTAAAATACTAACACACGAAAACAGACATCTGGGTCACCATTAAGAAAACAAATCTTTTTGAAAGGCAAAGAAATGTTGGGGGGAAAACTTTTCTGCCATTCAGGATTATACACTTTGATGCAAACTCATATGTTTTGTTTCAATGGTATTCCCTGATAGTTCCATGCCTTTACTGTAATATTATGTTGCATTGGGTTGAAATTAATGTATTAAATAAATAATACAAGGTCAGACATATAGTCACCCAGAAGAAATGTGGTTCTTCTACCTAGAAATAAAACATAAAATAAATTATAAAGAAAAATCAACCCGGTTTGCGTGCAAGGACACCAAACGGCCTGCAGAGGGCAGCACGAGATCGGTAGTGCAGTTTGGGCTTGTATTATTTATACAATCAGAAAAATGACAAACTTTTTCGAAAATCCCAAGAACATCCTCATACTCTGTTGACAGAATAACATTTTATATCATATATCATATTATTATTTGTATATCATATTTTATATAAAGGTTCAATACATCATATATAGCGATGTACATACTCGTAATCGCTGTAGTCTTTCACATTAGCCGTTCTAAGACGCATGGTCAATGTAGTTGCCAGGTTTAAAGATGTCCTCCTGCGGGCTTTGGTCCACATAGCAACCCAAACTATACCCAATACGATTAGATTTTCATTCATATTTATGCCAATAAGCACAGAGCTCTCCATTTGCGATTCGGCAGTTTGAGAAGGGTATGTTGGATTTGGCAAATCATTTAGAAAGCAATTTTATTTCCTGGCCAGATGCTCATGACAGAATAGAAAAGATAATTGAAAATATTGCCGAATTCTCTGCGGTCACTAATGACATTGACCTGTTCAGTGATGCC
The DNA here is from genome assembly GCA_016801105.1 of Esox niger. Classification (NCBI taxonomy): domain Eukaryota; kingdom Metazoa; phylum Chordata; class Actinopteri; order Esociformes; family Esocidae; genus Esox; species Esox niger. The sequence goes on from JACXGJ010004496.1 coordinate 34,549, forward strand.
GACAGGGGGGGACACACGTAAATGTTGTTGCGGGCCCAGGTCTGGGGGTGGGGGCATTTTGTTGGTCTACATTTTATAATATGTTGTCAGTCAATCTTGGTATTTAGTACTATCGAGAAACGTTCAATTGTGTCCTGGGCCCTGGGATTCCTCTCGGAGTACCTGGACCCGTTAGTTTTCTCAAATTTAAGAGGAGCGTTTGACCAACTCTCGCGCTTCTCCACAGGTGAAGACTAGCTCTGGAATATGGACCGTAAAAGCGACCACAATCATCAGCTGATTACCAGACAACTGCAGCCATTTTTACAAAGCGGCAAGACGATACGTTAGATGACATCATAGCACCCACTTTGGCAGACGATATGTCAGATTATTGACACACACACGTGTGAATGTATTTGGAAAAATAAATACTATTTTCAATTAATATTCTCGGTGTTTTTCCCACAAATTAGCTTGTTCATTTGAAATAGATTACAGTGGAATGAATTGTGATCTGCTTATTGACCGTATATAGATTGTTACTGTATTAAAATACAGTCTAACATGTATTGTATGTTATACTGCGAAACTCGAAATGAATTAAATAATGCGGTTTCCCATTGTTGTAGTTTAATCCATAATCATTTATATAGGGCTGAAGCAATAATTCCATGTGACAACAAGGATTAAGTATGAACAAGCCATTTTATTCAGACTACTGATAATACAATGCTAGATGTACACTGCTGAAACAAGTTTTAACCAAAAACAGCAGAGGAAGCGTCTTAACACTTAGACAATGTGTCAAATATGCTGTACTCTTAAATAACACTTTCGCCGTTATGGCAAGAGGAAGTTATCTTCTCTTAAATCTGCCAACACGAGTCAATAGCATTATTAATCGCAGAGAATTCAGCTACATTTTCAATTTGCTTTTCTATTCTGTCACGAGCATCTGACCAGGAAATCAAATTGCTTCTATGATCGGTGAAATGCAACAAAACTTGCACTAGCCCTGTTGCCATTGTACCATACATACCAACGTCATCAGCGTCTAATGAGCAACATAAAAAAAAGTTTTTAATTTTCAAAATAAGAGACCAGCGTATTACTTCAAAGCTAACGTACCTTAATTTTATTGTTTCTGAAAATATTCCTCTCAAAACACTGACAGCAATTCATATTTGATCATATTCAAAAGTAATTTCAATAAAAAGTAGGTATTCAAACACATTCCAAAAGCAAAACCCAAACAATGTCAATGTATTTAAATATAGTCTTATAGCCCATAAACGATTAAATGTTCTTTAGAAAAAAGTGATGTAGGAAATGTTCAGCATAACCTATAGAGTAATTCTATGCAAAATCAAGGGGCACTGTATATTTGCAATTACACCCTTACATCTAACATTAAATAAAATGTCCCCCCAAGTGCATCTACAAGTCCTTCTAAAGCAAATCTCTGCTTTACCTCAGTTCACTCTAAAATATCAGCCAACCCAACAGAAAACTTCACTCCACTAGATGCCTCTCACTGCTTGTTCAAACTCAAACTATGAACAGCACCCTACCCACTTTTATTGATGTGAAAATGTATTTTATATGTCATATTTCTCTCATCTCTGTCTTATCCCATTGCATATATCTTTGTTGTGTTAACTGTCATTTATCATTTTTATATTCATACATAAGTATTCTTTGCAGTCATTATGACATTATTGACTAAAATCATCTTAGCCCAAATTTTCGTAGACATCATGTACAGAGTCATTCCCATTTCCAGTGTTATTTGAACTGAGCTGTTCCAGGTTCAAATAAACACTGTCTTCAGCAATGCCCATCTCTGTGAAAGAACCTGGATTTTCATGTATGGCCCCTGCAGCCTTTGATCTATCTTCATTATTTCCAAACCCGGTGGTGGCTCCTGGAGCGTTCCTGAGGATGAACATATAAGTTTGAGTTACTGTGATGTTTTCTGCAGATGTGTCCTGCTGTCAGAGTGAATGCGTGTCTTAAATAAAATATAATTATACATTTGAGTTACTTGTATCGAGTTCCAGTCAGGACCTAGACACATGCTACCCTTTTACTACTGTTGTAATTCTTCCAAGTTTTCTTGGTTGTATGAAGTGTATCCATGTTCACATACATTACTGCTTGGAATCTGGTCTTCAGGTCTTCATATCTGTTGTTGTCGTCAAAGGTTTCCTTGTTGACGTAGTCCTCTTCATCTTCACAATGTCCACCTACAGTGTTTTCATGGAATAAGAACAATGATTATTAATTTGTTGCTTACATATGTACTTATTCTAGTAGGCTATTTCAAATAGATTGTTGCATTCCCCACGGTCGCTAAAAAGCACCATAGTGATTTTAAAATTGGGCCATAGATGGAGGTTATGCACATGCAAAAAACATTGATGCAGCCCAAAATTGGGAAAAGCACATTGTGATGTAAAAAAATGGCTTTATAAAATACATTTGATAGATTGTTTGATTTGAATTTGAGGTACGAGCCAAAGAGCTGAGACATCAGTTGAGTGCATATAAATTACATCATTGAAACGTATCACCATAATTCCCATGTTTTGCAGAAATCCCGATTTAAGGATTTAGAGCCGGTTTCACAGACACAGATTAAGCCAAGTCTATGACTAGAAAACAAACTCAGAGGAGTTTTCTAATTAACGTGATATTTTAGTCCTTGCTTTGGCTCGCTCTGTGTCTGTGTAACCAGCCCTTGGCCTTTTCGGTTCACCCTACACACACAATATCCGTTCGCTAGAGCTACAAAGAGGAACCGAATGAGTGGCATTAATTTCCTGAGAGCCAGCAAATCAACGCGACAGCTGGTGTTGCTACTCTCGGAGACTACCAATGGCAGGGCAGATGTTCTCTGCATCTTGAAATCCCTTCTCTTTTCTACTCGCTTGCTAAAAACTCACTCGCTATCTAGAATAAATTGACGAGAAACTTATAATAGCAGTCTCTGGTTTCCCCATTATTTTTCATGCTTCTCTTGCTTCATACAAAGATAATAAAAAAGTCATGAAAGGTTTCAGATCGTTGTGATCATGGGCGAGTGATACATGCATAACGTAAAAATAAGTGAATTGTTATTTGAACATTGACAAATCACTGAATTGGTATCATGTTTAGTAGTGGTGACGCAAATACTAAAAACGTATTAATATTTGCAGACACGGATATTTCCCTTATACTGGTTGTCGCTGACATACATTGGGAATATACGCTCTGTGTGAACGCTAGTTTTGGCTCAGTGACAGCTCGCCAAAGATTGAGCGAATTGCCGGTTGAGCGAGCGGACAGTGTGCAGGTAGCATTATTCCTTTCCTATTCAATGACTCTTGAAACACTAGGGACAACCACGCAATCACTATCAACATTTACTTTGTCTTTGGGACATCGTCATGGGTGGTGGTCTGTTCTTCCTCTTCCTCCAGGCTACAGAAACGACCACCGGTATCAGCAAGAGAAGAAGCCCAACTGCTGCGCCAGAAACAATGACAAGGACTGGAGATGCTGCAGAAACAAACAACACTGCATTACAGATCTGGTCTCAACCATTTCCACTTCCAAACATTACAAGAGGGGGAAGAAAACACAACATAACTTATTTTGCATTAATATTTCCAAAGTGTTTGAATTTCCGCCAGGATGTAGCACGTCAACCATAGATTCACTTCAACTCTGAGAGACGGAATCTAAAACCAAAATCCAGAAAATCACCTTGTATGACTTTTAAATAATGCATTTGCATTTTATTGCATGACATAAGTATTTGATACATCAGAAAAACAGAACTTAATATTTGGTACAGAAACCTTTCTTTGCAATTACAGTGGTCATATGTGTCCTGTAGTTCCTGACCAGGTTTGTACACACTGCAACAGGGATTTTGGCCCACTCCTCCATACAGACCTTCTCCAGATCCTACAGGTTTTGGGGCTGTAGCTGGACAATATGGACTTTCAGCTCCCTCCAAAGATTTTCTATTGGGTTCAGGTCTGGAGACTCGCTAGGCCACTTCAGGACTTGAGATGCTTCTTACGGAGCCACTCCTTAGTTGCCCTGGGTGCATGTTTCGGGTCGTTGTCATGCTGGAAGACCCGCCACGACCCATCTTCAATGCTCTTACTGAGAGAAGGAGGTTGTTGGCCAAAATCTCGCGATACATGGCCCCATCCATCCTCCCCTCAGTACGGTGCATTCGCCCTGTCCACTTTGCAGAAAAACATTCCCAAAGAATGATGTTTCCACCTCCATGCTTCACGGTTGGGATGGTGTTCTTGGGGTTGTACTCATTCTTCTTCCTCCAAACACGGCGAGTGGAGTTGACCAAAAAGCTCTTTTTCTGTCTTATCAGACCACATTACCTTCTCTCATTCCTCTTCTGGATCATCCAGATTGTCATTGGTAAACTTCAGATGGGCCTGGACATGCGCTGGCTTGAGCAGGGGGACCTTGCGTGCGCTGCAGGATTTTAATCCATTACGGCGTAGTGTGTTACAATTTATTTTCTTTGAGACTGTGGTCCCAGATCTCTTCAGGTCATTGACCAGGACCTGCCGTGTAGTTCTGGGCTGATCCGTCACCTTCCTCATGATCATTGATGCTCCACGAGGTGAGATCTTGCATGGAGCCCCAGACAAAAGGGAGATTGACCGTCATCTTGAACTTCTTCCATTTTCTAATAATTGCGCCAACAGTTGTTGCCTTCTCACTAAGCTGCTTGCCTATTGTCCTGTAGCCCATCCCAGCCTTGTGCAGGTCTACAATTTTATAACTGATGTCCTTACACAGTTCTCTGGTCTTGGCCATTGTGGAGTGGTTGGAGTCTGTTTGATTGAGTGTGTGGACAAGTGTCTTTTATACAGGTAACAAGTTCAAAAGTTGCAGTTAATACAGGTAATGAGTGGAGAACAGGAGGGCTTCTTAAAGAAAAACTAACAGGTCTGTGAGAGCCAGAATTCTTACTGGTTGGTAGGTGATCAAATACTAATGGCATGTAATAAAATGCAAATGAATTATTGAAAAACCATACAATGTGATTTTCTGATGTTTGTTTTCGATTCCGTCTCTCACAGTTGAAGTGTATCTATGGTAAAAATTACAGACCTCTACATGCTTTGTAAGTAGGAAAACCTGCAAAATCAGCAGTGTATCAAATCCTTGTTCTCCCCACTGTATTCATCATACAGAAAGGGAGGGTACTGAAAGATGATGTAATGGTAAACCAATCATTGAACAATTACGTAAACTGGGTACCTCCCACATGAACCACATGAATGAAAAATCTGGGGCCTGGAGGGTCCCAGAACGCAGGCTTTTTTTAATCAAAGACTCAAGAAGAGTTGATCTGCCTATTGGTTATTGGACCCTCCCCGGAACATGGTGCTGTCTTTACTAATGACTGACTAACCAAAATAAATGTAGGAACTTGTAAGAGCTCTAATTTAGCATAAATATTTGCACAGCGTTTGAATTTACACCAGGATTTTGCATGTCAACCAAGGGAAAATCTAGCGATATGCCTGCATACGGCACTGAAACAGATTTCCAACACATTTGTCCTCACACTTGCAAACCTGCAGGGTTTGACTCAATTGAAAATGTGGCGCATCCTACCTTGGAAGTTGGCATCTCCAGCTATCACTATAAGCAAGTTGACAACAGAATGAGCTAGTGTGTCAATGTTCTTTGATGTCTCGGAAAATGTATCGTAATGTAAACAAGCCCTGAGTGATATCGGCCTACCGATCTTCTACCGAGTCTCTACCCACAAATCTTAAATATGATAATGCAGTAATGCCCCTTGAGAAACATTCAACTTTTACCTTGAATGCTGACTGTCAGCAACTCTGTTTTATTGGAATGAAAGGTCCGGTTGGCAACATTGACTTCATAACTACAGCTGTAGTTCCCCTCATGTTTAAACTCTGCAACAGGGAAGTGAAAGGAGGCAGAGTGGTGGACTGCTGGCTTAGTCTCAGTCCTGTTGGACCCAGAGAATTCCAGATGGAAGAGGCCTCCAGGATGCTGTGGCTGAATGGAGCAGGTGATGGAGAAGCTGTGGCCCCTGGTAACCTCTGACCCCTTAGATCCCCCAATCATCGAACCATTTGGAGCAGTAAGGAAGATTTTAGGCGGTGGAAGAATAACTGTGGAGGAATATTTTTATTTAAATGTTTGCAATGCAGTAATACTGAATTCTTCCACTGAGTGCAACATAGTACAGTAGATACACAATGCATGGAGAGTTGGGGTCTGTGAGCGACCAGGGACCCATTGGGCTGAGTGAATGAGGTGCAGATGTCATTTACTGCTTTCAGTGTCTCCCCACAGACCCAGTATCTCATTTCAAACAATACTATGAATAATGAATCTGGACCCCTATAAATCAGCTGGACTAATGATCTGGACCCCTTTATTCTGAGGCCTCTATTATCTACGTCTCTATCAGCTGCCTGTTAAACCTCCTTTCACAAACATCTGTAATCCAATGGGACTGGAAAGAGTCATTCTGCTTATCAAAGTGGCTGACAAGCTGAACATTCTTAAAGACTCTCAATCACTAGTATTTGAATGCCTTATCAACAGTGTGGCTTTTAACCTAGTAATTCAGTCAGACCTTAAAATTGGCTGTAGTATACCTCAGAATCTTAAAAGGTAATTAACAACATCATATCCACATTAGAACAGAAATCTGTATGGGGCAGTCCTGTGCATTGTTTTGGCTGGACTGCGTAAGCGAAGCCGGCCTAGAATAGTGAATGTCTCTTGCTGACTGACTGACTACCCCTTTTTAAATAGCGGTAGTAGTTAGTGATGCGGACAACAGATCAACAGGTCCTGTGTTCGAGTCCCATCACGGTAATAACACATTATGCCTTAGGGTTTGGTTGGGATAGACAAAAATGTGGCTGGCTACATGATTCTCTCGTCTTTTCACTTGACAAAAATGTCAGTTATTGTCAACTATATTGATAGATACTGTATTAATGTCATTCACAAATGACTTGCTGTTAAAACGGCCAGTGGCAAAATAGGATTTGTTCAGGATAGACAGAAAGCTGGCTACAACCTTTAGTAGCAACATTATAGGAAACCTAAAACAAAATTGACTGTAGGTGAATTTTCGAATCATGTATTAGGATTTGTTCAGGACAGAGAAACACTCTGCAGGCTACACGATTCTCTCGTCTTTTCACTTGACAAAAAAGTTTGTTATCGTCACCTATATTGATACAGTAGTATTTGTATCAATTACATTCACAAATAGCTGTTAAACACCCAGTGGCAAAAGCCATGCAATTCATAGATGCTATTTGTGATGGAGGTAAACTTAATAAGAAACGCAAGTCAGTTTAACACAATGCTTAATGGTGACTAGCAAAATATTACTGGCTAATAAGCTTTTAAAATGACCAGTGGCAAAAGTTACACAATCTGTAGAGGAAGTACATTTTTATAAGGAATGTTAGTCAGTTTAACACAATGAATAATGATGTCTAACATCATATTGAAACTCAGCGTGATGTTAATGATCTAACTTTGAAATGCTTCTCAGCTGATCAACAGCTACACTGGTTGCACTTCAATTAGCAATCGTTGCTCTAACAATCCAAGGCCAAAGACGAGCTCTCCTGACAATAATGGATGCCAAAGGCAGAATGCAGCCATATTACCTTTTTTAGACAGTACATGAAGACTTATTTTCTTTTTTCTATTGTTTGTTTTGTTTGATGACCACTTCACATATCCAATTGTGTTTGAGATGTATGAATTATAATATTTCAGAATAAAAAACATTATATTCTGGTATTTGTGTGTTTAATATTTGAATATGAAAACGTAACAGTTTACAACAGGCTACTCTATGTACACAATGTAGTGTAACACTGAAAATGCAAAAGGCATTTTGCATAAGATTGTCATAGTAGTGTTTTCCACTGAGCACATTAATGTTCAATTGGTTTTTGTAATGTCCATTCCTTTGATGGTGTGTGTATGCGTGTGTGTGTGTGTGTGTGTGTGTGTGTGTGTGTCTGTCATTTGAGGACAAAATCCAATTTCGAGAAGACAAAATGTTTTTAATGTAGTTCTTGTTTTAGCAAGAGATTTGTGGAGTTTTGGTTTTTGTGTGTGAGTTTGTGGATTTGTGTTTAGAGTTTTAAGAAAATTAACTATGCTTTCAAAAAATGTGCATAAGGACATGAGAAAAACTGTCATTTTTTGTTTGTTATAACTGGGTTTCAAGTTGGCACATTATTTTGCATGTCAGGTTACTTTGCAGGTGTATATAACTAGTTTTTAACTAAAGCCTAAAATAGTGCTGAGAATATTCTGTTTTATTTGCCAGGTTTGAAAGGTGATGTTGAGTTTAAGAACTTGTCAGTCTTTTGTCCTTGTATCTTGCTTATTTGCACAATGATTCAAGGAATTTTTATAAATGGTACTTTTTAATCCTTCAAGTGCCTAAAGTGTTGAGGTATTTTGTTGCATAATCCTTTACAACAATACACATTTTCATATAATGTTTGTGTGCCCTAACTGTATGGCATTGGTCTTACTCACCAATAGTGATGTCCATTGAGTTGCTGAAAGAACTGATCATATTTTGACCATTCAGTGTCCAGTTTTGTAGACAACTGTAAGTTCCCTGGGCTAAAGATTGCAGTCCGGTCAATGTGAAACGTGCACTTGTCTGAGAGGTTTGTAAAGCCCGGGTCATTACTGAAGATCCTCCCCTGTGTAAGTCCAAGTTTATAGTGATGGGAATTCACTTACTGACAGAGCAGATGAACTCAACCGTTTCACCAGGTGAAAAAGCTGAATGGGAAGATGTTATCGAGAGAGTGGGTGTCTTCAAGGTTAAACCTGTAAAAAAGGATTATAAAGTTACAAACAAGAAAGATGTATCCATTCTGTTATCTGTCCTCAGAACAGCTTATATAACTGACCGTAAAGTATATACAGTGGGGAGAACAAGTATTTGATACACTGCAGAAATTGCAGGTTTTCCTACTTACAAAGCATATAGAGGTCTGTAAGAGACGTTGACTGACAGAATCTAAAACCAAATATCTAGCAAATCACATTGTATGATTAAAAAAAAATTATTTGTATTTTATTGCATGACATAATTATTTGATACATCAGAAAAGCAGAACTTAATATTTGGTACAGAAACCTTTGTTTGCAATTACAGAGATCATACTTTTCGAGTAGTTCAGAGGTCTGTAAGAGACGTTGAGTGACGGAATCTAAAACCAAAAATCTAGCATTGGCCAGCCTGATCTGTGGACCTAATAGTTTGGACACACATAACTTAAGGACAATGTAATTGAAGTTCTGGAACTAGACAAATTCATCACAGCCTTTTCTTCAAAATATCAACTACAGCAATTACGATGTTATAGGAAAAAGAGAATCTCAAAAAGAAGGTGGATACCTTACCTGAACAGACAACACCAGCATCTTGACGATGGCTACAGTTGTTTGTAGTGTTTGGACACTGTGTCAGTGTTCTTTCACCACCAGAGCACTTCACATTATTTATCCAGATCGGCCCACTGCTCTGACTGAAGGAGGCGTTCCCTGAGGCACTCAAAGCACTCCCACAGTTGAGCTGTCTGCACACCACCTCTGCATCCTTCATATCCCAGTCATCATCACACACTGTCCCCCACTGGCCACTGTTATAGACCTCCACTCTGCCAGAGCAAAGACCAGTCCCATTGGCCAGCCTGATCTGGGAACCTAACCGTTTGGGCACACATAACTTAAGGACAATGTCATTAAAGTCCTGGAACTGGACAAATTCATAACAGCCTTTTCTTCTTAGGGTCACCTAGCAATAGATATGTTTTAGGAAAGAGAGAATCTCTAAAAGAATGAGAAACCCTTACCTGAACAAACAACACCAACATCTTCACCATGAGAGCAGTTGTGTGTTGTAGTCCAATTGACCAGCCTGTTCTGGGGACTTTCTAGTAGTAAAACACATGGACACAAGGATATATAGTACATACATGTACACAAACAGTATTTGTGTGTATGTGTAATTACTTAAATAACGTTTGCATTAATAAGAATACTGTGTAGTATGGAGTCCTACTGTATGTCATGTTAACATGAAAACATATTTTAAAACATCTTTAATGCATTACCTCGCTTTTGCCACAGCCAGCATGAAATTTGTTTCGGTGCATGGTATGACATGTAATATGTTTTGGTGCACGGTATGGCATGTCATATGTTTCGGTGCATGGTATGACATGTAATATGTTTTGGTGCACGCTATGGCATGTCATATGTTTCGGTGCATGGTATGGCATGTCATATGTTTTTGTCACGGGCACAGGTAAGGATCCAAACGCGGATTGGGAAGGGAAGGGGAAGTGGCAGGTGGTGTTGCCGGGGACTGGTTGTGAGGTATCTCACAAACCGAGGGCAGAAGTACAGGCAGGCGGCAGGCAGAGAAGTCAGGGACGGGCGGATGGTCGGTAATCGAGCTGGCGGCAGTAGTACAGACAGGGAGCAGGCAGA